>OU898282.1:86541116-86768616 GCA_918026665.1 Diabrotica balteata | reverse complement strand
CGATGTTGACCAAATCCGCGGTTGTGTTCATCCTCCGCAGTAATTCTTCATTGATGACTCTGTATGTCCATGGTATCTTCAGGATTCTTCTGTATAACCAATTTCGATATCCACTCCGGAAATCCTTTTCAAAAAAAGGTTATTCTAAAAATTGTGCGAAAATGTGTAACAACTTGGTTATACATTTTAGAAACCGTAATTTGAGGCAATAGAATTGCCTATTTCTACGTGTTGGTAGTAGCAAAGTCACCATGCTGACTGACGTGACATTTTTGGTTTCACATATCAATGAAAACTGGTTTCGTCATTACTTTTAACAAGCATTTTTTGGGGAAAATGTGAAAAATTTTAATCATCACACCAATTATTAACAAATATTACTTCTATATAGATGTAACAGTAAATATTTTTCACATTTTAACATTTTATAATTATTGAGATGTATACCTTCTCTAACAAATTAAAATAGTTTCCTAGTTATATTTAAGTAACCTGTTTTAGATTTAACAAACATGCTCTCTTGGTAGCAAACGTTTGATATAATGAGCACAGTTATAAAACTAATACTTTAGCTGCCTAAAACAAAGCAAAAATTGTTAAGATACTTCACTAGTAATAAACTTTCTGCGAATTTTGTATATTCAATGTAAAATTTACAACTTGATGTTCAGTCACAATTATAATTACATTATTTACAATTGTTAGATCATTTATTATTGCATTATTGGGTATCTATAATTTCAGTCACAACTTTCTGTGTTAAATTAAAAGTATACAGAATTACAATAACACCTCCAGTACCTATACATTAAGATCACTATTACAAATAACGGTGTGATCATCAAGTTTTGTATTAGTTTTGTACACTCCAATTTGAAGTTATATTCCATTTTGTGATACTGCTCCACCATAGGCTGATCAGACTTCAGCCGTATTCTAGTCTAAGTACGAAATTCATTTAGAATTTCAAACTACTACGTTAGCCTTTTTTCCTTTTTTGATTTTTCTGTCTGAGCCAGGATTCGAATTAACTTCCTCTAGGTCGAGCATTTCAGCAGTGAAGGAAAAGGCGAGTCTGCCTGCGCAGCTGGGCTGTCTGACCGGACAAAGTTGTGTTTAAAAGATATCAAATAAGTATGTCTAAAAATTAGGATATATTTATATTTGTTTTTTGAATGTCTTGTATGTGAGTGACATAGCGTCAAAAAAAGAAGGAAGACTTTTTCCATGGCCTATCTAAATTACGATTTTTTCGGAAAAATTTATAACTAATCATATTTTTAAATTCTGTATTGCTTATTTTAATAATACAGGATGTCCAGAAACTCTCCTGACAAACGAAGACCGAAGATTCCCGAGATAATTTTAAGACAATTTAACCCAGCTCACCTAGTCCGAAAACGCTTCCTAAGGGAGCTTGAGCTTTTTACAGATGACTGTTAGTAATAAGTTTTTTTTTAATACCTCCAGAATGCTTCTATTTATAAAAACGAAAACTGGTACAATTATTTATCCTCCAGAGTAGAATCGATTCCATCAAATGCCAATTTCTAGTAGCAGTTATAGGCATCCATTATTGGGTAGATCAACAATTATTTGTGATACTAAATTCCTGGATATTTAGGTATTTTCCTACTAAAAGGATACTCTTATGTTAAGTAGGTAGGTTACACCGTTTTCGCGAAAAATCGATTTGAAAATTTTTCATTTTTTTTCGTCATAAATGTTAAATTAATATTTGTTGCACTAGTTTCACATAAACTTCACAGTTTGTGAAGTTTCTCTTTTAATTTTTACTTTGTGGTGTTCAAACGCAACAATTTAAATTCAACAAAAATGGTTTTTAACGCCAACAGTAACGCAGATATGCTGAAAATTTGCCCCATTAAGTTTATATATCGTCGTAAAATTAAATATTTAAAATTGTTTTAAAAAAATTAATCAGTAAGAGAAACAAGTTCAGTGTTCCCAAAAAATAATGAAACAGGGCGGCATAATGATGTCACAGAAGCACATGAAGGTGTTATTTTAATGGAAGTTGAAAAAAATTTAGAAATTAGCGTTCAAATGCTATCTGCCATGTATCCCACAATTTCAAACTCTTCCACAAGAAATATCTTTTCCAACGAAAATTTATATTCCTTTCATTTAACAATGGTATAAGAACGGCTACAAGGAGATTTTCCTGCTCGTGAAGAAGTCGCTATATGGTTACCAAATCAGAAAAATCAAATACAGGTTTTTTCAGACACATTTTGTTTTCGACGAAGTTACATTCACAAAAAATGGAATTTTTAATTTTAATTTTTAATGTATATAGTGCACATTATTATTCGTACGTTGGTGATAGTCCCACGTTCCAAAAATCACCACAATTTAGGCATCAGCGTAGGTTTAGCATAAACGTCTGGATATGAGTAGTTGACGATTATCTACTTGGACCCATAGAATTGCCTGCTCGTTTAAATAGTGCTGATTATTTACATTTGCTGCAAAATGTTTTACTTGGTTTGTTTATTGATGTGCTTTTAAATATTCGGCAATACTTATGGTTTCTATTCGCTCCGTGCGTGACTGACGCGACAGCTACCGCCTTCATCTGACAATTTGGGACCTCCCAATTTCAGGTTAAACATATGACATATGTTTGACATTGTTATATACATGCGAAATTGACATTTATTAATAAATTAGTTTTTTAACTATATTTTTTCAGTTTATGTACAAAAATAAATGTAGTATTAAAAACTGGGTTTCTCAAAATTCATCATAATATATCTTCAACTCCAAACGGAAAAGAAAGGGAAAAATCTAGTACTGGCAAATCAAGTTTTTCACGCAAAAGAGCTTATAATTAAAAACAATAATAGTAAAAGTTATGATATAAAAGCTAAAGTCATCTGCATTATGAAATATCATTCAAGGTAAATTATTTAAATTTTTCCTATTTCAATTGCATAAAAATGAAATTATGTAATATTTACTTTTTCATATTAATAGCACGAATTCATCTTTTTCTTTTCTCTAATTTATATGTAATCTTTGGGAACCTATAAAAACTACACTCACTGTTTTTGCTATTATTAGCACAATTAAATATTATTAGCCACACAGTTTTGATAAAAATTTATGCGTAAAAATATTTTGTCCTATATTCCAAATTTGTCATATTTCGCCGCAACGCACGCTGGCATCGTTTCAATGTATCCCTACCATGGTCACGCACGGGGCGAATATAACGGCTGTCCGGCCAACTTTAGCGCAGGAATAGAGGCGGATTGGAAGAGGTGGCACAGTTGCTTCACCAGCATGGTTGTCTGATTTGAATCCTTGCGATTATTGTATTTGAGGATATATAAAAGCATTTATTTATTCCGTTCCGATACAAAATCGTCACACAACTCTAACTAAGGATACAAGATGCTTGCAACGAGTTTAGAAATAACTTTAGAAATTTTGCAAGAATTCGGCGTTCTCTAAGCAAAATGGAAAATGTATGCATAGAGACTAATGGTTATCACATTGAGAAAGTTTTTTATTACTATTCACCTTTGATACTTGTTCTTTTGTGTTACTCCTAGTTTCGTTCTATCGTAATAAATACTTTGTTTTTAACTTTACTTTTTTTTCCAAACTTCTTTACGAGTTGTGTGCTGTGTGTATTTAATAAAATTAATTATTAAAGTACCCATTAATTGAACTTTTATGGTAAAAAACGAAAAATTTTCAAATCAACTTTTCTAGAAAACGGTGTGTCCTACAGACTTAAAGTGACAGTACTCTTTAGTACTAGAATGTGGCAGCCGTAGCTCAGTGGCTATGTTATTGTTTTAACAAGCTGGAGGGCCGGGTTCGAATCCCGGCACCGACAAAATTTTCAATTTCTAATTTAACTGAGCTGCCACCGTGCTTCGGAGGTCACGTAAAGCCGTCGGTCCCGGCGACGAAAGTAGTCGTCGTTATGTCGGGACGATCGGGACTAAAGTCATGTTAGGGGCGCTTGCGCGACCTGAAAACCCTAACACTAAACCTTAGCCAGAAGGTTACATGAACTTTACTAGTACCAGAATACCTAAAAACTTAAAAATCTAGTATCACAAGATTAAAAGGTATGCGTTAAAATAACCGTTGATATTTATCTTTAAAGGATAAATAATCGTACCAGTTTCATTTTTCTAAATAGAAGCGTTCTGGAGGTATTAAAAAACTACTTACGAGGCGCCATCTTCAACGAACTGTAGCTCCCTTAAAAATGAATGCATTGGATTAAATCGTTTTCAAATTATCTGAGAAATCTTCGGTTTTCGTTTTTGTCAAGGGAATTTCTGGATACCCTGTATAGTAGTATGTCGTTTTACTAGGAGTAAAAATAATACTTTTGTGGCGAATATGTACGACATTAAGCCGAGGCACAAAAAGTCATTTTTATTACGAATATAACATATCACTTTGACAAAAAAAAGAAAGTCACCGATTTTTGCGCTACTCGTTAAGTTTTGTGAACGTTTGTGCTTATTTTCAAGCAAAGACGCCTACCAAGCCCACTCCGGTTTACGAAGCTTTTGACTTTTACACTTTTGTGCCTAGGCATAAAAGTACCTCACTTTTATGTCTAGGCTTAAAAGTAACATAGTTTATATTGTCAATCACGTCACAAAAATGAATATTTTTCTATCACTATTAGCGATTTGTAAATTATTGCTAATTTAAAACGCAAAGACGATCAAAAAATTATAATGGGTGGACTATATTGATGCATTTTACGATATATATTATATATAATATTATATATATATAATATATATATATATATATGATATATATATATAAGATAATACAATTTAACAATAGTGTGAAGAACAGATATTTTCACTTTCAACTTCTGACACGATATTATGAGGCAGAAAATTCTGTTTTTATGTGAACCGGACCTGTTCCGGCGAACAACAATATGAAACATTTGAAGCGCACATATGAAAGATAAATGCACCCTCGTACGTTTTATTCCTTAGGTCTTCTTTCCATCGGCAATGTCCATAGTCTATATCCACTCTTCCGACAAAACTTTCCAATTCCAGAGCTTGTTATCCCTGGATTATAAGGGTTGTTTCATTGATTTCCTTTTAATATATCTCTTTTGGGGACCGAGAACGAGATATCCCGAACAGAAGAACTATGACATGACAACGGTCCAATGATTGATGATATGCACTGAATGACAAAGAAATGCATTTATGACTCCAATTTTGACGGTAAAAAATTCCTTTTCCGTGTCTTATATTGATCTTACAGGGCAGCTTTCTTTTGCTGGTTGTTTAACGGTCTCTAACGAATAACAAATAAGCATTTCTGTAATTTTTGTAACTTGTTAGACATAAAAATATCTGCAAAAAAACTCTCATCTAGGAATTCATTAATTCTTTAGTGGAACTATTCTTAAATAAACAATAAAAATTTCCAAACTCATTATTTTGCTCGTAACTTAAAAACTTGTCTATTTAGAGATTTTACGTCAACAAGCAACTTTTTTGAAAAAAACATAAACAAAATGAGATATGTTAAACTAAAATCAATAATAAATTAAACAAAATCGCTATTTTTGAATATTGTTAATAATTGTATTTATTAAAATTTGTTTGTACATGTACATCTACATGTACCTGAACGTGAGGGTCTTATCCTGTTTGAATTGTGTGCAAAAGATGGGCCAGATCGGTTTAATAGTTTTTGGCGAAATCTAATTTGTTTATAAGATTTTTGAAAATGAGCTAATTTTTAAGGCCGGTCCAGATAATATAAATGAATGTATCTCAATAATCTGGAGCTTATTATCTTTGCTAAGACATATATTAATAACCAATGGAAAGAAAAGTTTAACAAAATTACAATATGTACTTACACAAAATGATTTAATAATAAACAGCACTTTTTAAACTTCTAAACATAAAAAAGAAGTCCTACGACCTTTACAAGCCAAGATAGCCTTTTTTAAATCTGAAATTAACCAATCTTTATGAGATAAGTATCACTAAGTTATCACTTAACATAAGCAAAACAAAAATAATGCTATCTAAATATCTAAATCACCACAAAACTTCCCTGACATAACCGTGCATGATCAAAGAATCGAACGTGTAAGAAGATATAATTACCTGGGAACTGTTATCAACGAAAATAATGATTGCTCTGAAGAAATCAGAACCAGAATAGAGAAAGCTAGAGCCACATTTACTAAATTGAAAAAGGTGTTCTGCGGAAGAGATCTAAGTCTAAAACTTAAAATTCGCCTTTTGAGATGTTACGTTATGTCAGTTCTCCTCTACGGGATGGAAACATGGACATTGAAAAAGATCGATACCAAAAAGAAAGAAACATTTGAGTTGTGGATGTATCGTAGAATATTAAGAATACCCTGGACAGAGAAAGTAACAAATGTGGAGGTTTTGCGGAGAGTGCGGAAAGAGAAAGAGCTGATACTTACTGTTAAAAAGCGCAAACTACAATATTTGGGACATGTTATGAGGGGAGATAAATACCAGTTGCTGTAATTGATTATACAGGGAAAGATAATGGGAAAGAGATCTATAGGAAGAAAAAGGCATTCATGGTTGAAAAACTTGAGAGAATGGTACAATTGCACCAATTACCAACTGTTTAGATCTGCAGCATCAAAAATACGCATAGCTTTGATGATAGCCAAACTTCGGAACGAAGACGGCACTTTAAGAAGAAGATGAGATAAGTCAAAGTTTAAAAAAACTGTTGAAAATTGTTTAACCCGGAATAGGTCCCGTTAAAGTCTCGTTACTCCATAGGTCTCGTGTAGATATTTTTTCTCACTTTGTAAAAAAATCTACAGTCAGCATAAAAATGCTATTTTCAGGTCTAATTAAATATATTTATTATATTAATATTTACTATATTAATTAATTAAATATATTTATTATATTAATATTTACTATATTAATTAATTATATTTTATATTACAAATTGTCTGATTACAAAATTTAAACCGTACAGCTAATTCCAACCACGTTTGGTAGACAAATAAGTATAAGTATAAAATAGAATAAGTATAAAATCAATAATAGCCTCATAAAATTGAACTATGTGGGCTAGTTTTCGAAGGTAAGTTAATAGTAAACAATATTATATTAAGCACAATGTATTAAATTTGTAATATTATAAGTAACAACTACAAGAGTATTGTGTGTATCTATTTTTCTTGGCAGGAAAATAATATGAGCACTTTATTTTTCTTCGAAGTATTTATTTGATATCCAGTGAAACTGGATTGATCCTGATCTGTAGAATTTCCCGAATTGTTTGATTTAGGCTAATGGAAAAAGTTGAAATTGAAGACAGTATTTTTAAATATGGTTTTTATCAACTGTTTTGCTAAGTTTGAAATAAAAGTTCTTCTTTCTAATAAGGTGATAGTATTACTCTCTTAGACTATTAAAGTCTTATATAATTTTCATTTTATAATAACGTTGAAAACTGAAGGATAAAGTAAATAAATTTTAAACCATGAAATACTTCTAAAATTTGCTCTAAGCATTTCACGGCGGATTCGTTTATTACTAGCAGATGGAGTTCAAAAAAACAACTCAAAAAAGATGCAGTACCCAGGATTTTCGATTTTCCAAAACGTTTAATTAAGCAAGTTCTAACTAGAAACTTTTTAGTAAAAAGAGAAACTGTTCCAGACAAAACAACAGGGTCTAAAAGTGAAAATATAAATATAACAACGAGTGAATCCACTACCACACCTTAGAAAGAACCTTCATTGAAAAAGCGAAGACATTATCTTGGTGACTTTGTGGAACAAGAATGATTCTAACAGAGATCAGGAATATATAATAGTAGTAAACAAATTATTTCAAAAAAAAAACAAACAAATTAAAATGTTGCAATAACAAAATAGAAGGCTTGTTAAAAAAAGTTAATACATTGTTTGTATTGTTTGTTCCAAAGTTAATACCTTAAAATCTTTACTAGAACATCTTAAAGAAATAATATAAAAATCTAATAATTTATTTTTGATTATTGCAATATAAGGTTGTACCATGAAGGAGAGAAATTCAATAATAATGCCAATAGACTTAGAAGTAAGTTAACAAAAACTATTTTATTTTGTGGTCAATAAATAGATTTGTATACATAATGTTTTCCCCTAAAATGAAACTTCCATCCACAAGTAAAATTTCTATCCTTTAAATTTATTTTTCATTATCAAACAAAAAGAGGTAGGTACCTACACTTTCAAATTAAACATTTATTTTTACAAAATTACCTTAATTCAATAATATTCATTAACTCCTTTGCTAAATGATTTATCTTCCACATATTTTACAAAATATTGCAGTTTTATTAAAATTCATCTAAAATTAGGTAATTTTATTAGGGCTTTTCGAAAAATCCAATCTAACGTTAGAGTTCTCGCCATATTGTGACGTCACTTGCACAGAAAGTGTTTGCTTCAACGATTCGGTACAAGGCGTGTCTATAAGTTTTAATGGTCTAAGATTACTCCTATAATTTATTTGTCCATTTAAAGTAGCTATGTTGAGAAGAGTACAAAATAGAGTAAATGGTCATTTGTTACTAATTCTGGTTACATTGTATTCTGACTACATCCTATCTACAAGACCCATGCCTTCTTAAGTTAAATTATAAAATGTTATCATCTCTGGTTTGTTTTCACTAGACTCTATTTCAATTGAATTGTCATCGTGCATTGTTGATAACATTTGGACGTTTTGTGTACGGGACTAGATAGATAGATAGATAGATATTTTTATTTGCCCTTTGTTACATACATGTATGCATAGGGTATGTCAAAAAATTACAATATAACATTAAAATAATACATAGTTACAATTAAAAGTAATATACAGTACAAAGACAATAAACAATAAGTCGCTAACAATTACACAAAACATATTAAAAATACAAAAATAAAGATATGCAACAGACATTGGGCATCTTCTAAATAATTTCAGTTAATCATTCTGTAAATTCATGTACTGAATAAAAGGCATGGCTGATTAAGAATTGTTTTAATTTTTTTTGAAAATTTCTTGTGAATTAAAATTTTTAAAACTAGACGGTAGTTTATTAAAAAGTAGAGAGCCTGCATATTCAGGAGACTTTCTGAAATTTGTGTGATTATGATGGGGAAGATAAAGTATCCTTGCATTTCTTGTGTTATACGCGTGTAAGTCAGTTGCTGTTTTAAGAATATTTAACTTAGTGAACGTATGTGATAGTAATTTATAAATATATATTGAAGCAAGCGTAAGAATGATTATTATTTTTAAAACATTGTCGACAACTGTCCTTAAAGAGTAAACCAAATATTGTTTGAATTATTCGTTTTTGTAGGATAAATAGGTACTCTCAAACTTTCCGATGCCTGTCCACAAACAATAATGTTTTGACTGATTATGGAATACACTTGAGAATAGTATAGTGTAACCAACGCATTTATATTAACGTCGTCCTTTAACGACAATATCGCGAAATATGATTTATTTAATTTTAAACAGGTATTGTTTACGTGTTCACGAAAATTTAAAGTGTTGTCCACAATCGTGCCAAGAAACGTAGTACTGTTAACTGATTTAATAACCACGTTGTCTGCAGTTTCGAACAAAGAAGTAATTTTTTTTTCTTTCACCATAAGAAAACTGAATACACACTGTCTTATCCAGATTTATTACCAAATTATTTCGGTAGCACCAGTTTTTAAACGACAGTATTACATTTTTGATCTGAGATTGTGCTAACTCGACGGATTCCGCTGAGACAAGTATGGTGGTATCGTCTGCATACTTGAATATATGTTTTTCTGAGATATATTCAGGCATATCATTTACATAAAGTAAAAATAGTAGTGGACCCAATATGCCACCCATGTGACTATAGTGCAGTGTTTTTCTATCTGGTCGTATGCAAACATGCTGCTATGAACTGGTTGACCTTTTACAGTGAAAAGGTCTAAACGTAAACTTAGACCCTTTTATTTTTCTTATGGTGGCTATAACATAAGTCTGTGGTTCAAAAACAGATCATTTGCCAAAGGAATAGATGTAAAATTGTCCATTGTAATATTTCGACCAGTATTATCAATGGGTTTTATTAATCTTTTTACAACGCTCGATGCATCATTTTGTAAGTAGTACGTAGGGGCCTTCTGGTTGTTTCCCAGCGTAGCCATACTGTGGATACAAAATGTTTGTGCATCAACCAGTGCGTATATTTAAGCCCCGTATTTATAGTCGGTACTCAAGATCGTGCTCGAGCACGAGCTTCGCCAAGTCGAACTTACGTCAAAGTCATGCTCAAGTATTTGTTGTGTTCTATAAACGATACTTCGGGTATTCTCGTACAAGGTTGATCTCAAGCAAGAAAAAATTAGTACGGTAAAAGTAATTTACGAATAAACATCGAAAAAAAGAAGATTCTGTCAATTTTCTCATAATTGTGACTAAACTTTTAGCGCCAAATTTAGTTTATGCTACTTACTGAAATTTTGTGTTTGATATTAATATTTTGTGTTTGAAATTAATATTGGATATTAACTATTTTAAGGTATGTAATATGTTATAAAATATATTTATTCTACAGAATTAATTTCTATTTTGTTACTGTGTCTGAGGCATAATTTTTAATGTTCAAAATATATGCTTAGATGTATATTTGTTTTTGGGTATATTTATATGTGAGTAATGCGTTACAATCATTATAATTATATTGCATGTGTAAGCCGTACGCTAAATAAATTGGTTATGTAAATTTTAGATGAGTAGAAATAGCAGTAAATATGCACCTTACTCAACAAAGGAAAAAGTTCTCCTAATCCAGCTGGTAACAGAAAACGGTGTGGTAGAGAACAAAAGGACAAACAGTGCTTCAGCAATGGAGAAAAATATGGCTTGGGAGTTCATAACAACAAATTATAACTGCCAGCTTGAGGTCAACATCTTGCTGCCTGATTATACCATCAGGCAGCAAGACGAGATTCATAGGATGAAAATGAAGATTTTAGAAGAAGATATGCTGAGGGCAAAAGTCTTAGGAGAAGCAGCTGAGAAGGAGAGGCAGAGAGCTATTGATGAAGATGAATTAGCTTCATTGAAGTTAATAGACTATAAAAAGGGTAATTATAGATTTTATCATGTTTGACTGGTCACTGGAATTTGTCTATAATTAGTTGTTTATTTTCAGGCGCTAGAAGATCTTTTTCCTTTTTTGGATACTCTGCAGTTTTAGGGAAAATGTAGGAATAAGCCACAAATATGTTTATTTATTGATGTTCTTCAATCTATATGACCAGAGGCTGTTATCATAGATACAAACTTGTGATTTATTTTCTGAAAATAAATCACAATTTTGTATTTTTGGTAACAATATCTGATCATAGAGACTAAAACATCAGTAACTATAACATATAAAACATTGTGGCTTATTCCCAACTGAAGATAGTGTTTGGGAAGTGTTAACTCGGTCTTTCAGTGGCCTTTTCACTTTAGGAGCGATGAATGTCAGAGTAGGGTCTGTTTTAGCAGGTAGGCATTTGACGTAGAATCAGTGACGAGAGGGTGTTTTAAAGTACCTCGGGAACTATCGCCGGAACTACGAAGAATGAATCCTGCACTAAGGTTTGTCAGGCGGCATCCTGGACTGAGATGTCTCAGACCCTCCCCCCTCTATAAAGACGAAAAAAAATATACTTTGTGTTGTAAAATCATGGTTATTTTCTTTCTATTCTCCTTCCTGTTTATTTTATTTCTAGATAGTATTTAATGTAGATTTAAGGTTGTTAATATTTTAATTTCTGCTGTTGAGATATGGTTTTACCTTTTTATTTGTTGTATAGTCTTTTGTTTTTAGATTATGTATGTTTCTTTTTCAGTTTTTTTAAGTATTGATTGCAATACTTGTGCCTCATATTGATGAACTATAACAATATTTTGATGTTGTTTACAGAAAATTATTAAAATTTTTTAATAAATTGGTGCTACTTCGATATATATATATATATATATATATATATATATATATATATATATATATATACAAACAACAAAGTTTATTGGGGCTGCAGTCAGAAGTTTGGCCGGGATGTTACAGAAACACTCTTTTGACTTTTGGTCTAGCTTTCGGAATTGTTTAATTCCTTTATAAAGACATAGTCGTTGAGATTATTTGTAAGAAGCTATGACACTCAACATTAATAACAAACATATGAACTATAACTTATACAATAATGGATACAATACATTTTAAAATTTAGTTAAAAATAATAAAAGTTCTAAAAATTCGTTTTCTACATCTTTTTGGTGGGTAAGTTAAAACACACATCCTTTAAAAATCTACAAATTGTTTTTGTAAGTATGAACCCTGGTGGTTGTTTACTTATATGCTAAAATTTTTTTTATTTGTAGTGAACTGATGATGCTTTTAAAAAATAAAAGCGAAACGTATTCAAATAAATCAATAAAGTAGTTGACGACTTTTATTTGCCAATTATTGACCGATTAAAACCTCTGATATTCAACCATTGAATATATTTTAAATATATATATATATATATATATATATATATATATATATATATATATATAATTACACTATATTTTGTAATGTTCTAATTGTTGTACAGTTTACTCCTGATAAAGCTATAGAATAAAATAATCTATTTTACATTGTATTTAATTATAACTATAATTTTTTAAATAAAGAATATTAATATTCTAAATTTGTATTATTTTTTTTTTGGTAAGTAAAGGTTTTATGAAAGGAAATAACACTTAATTAAATGAGGGAATCTCCTTGTACTCAGTGAAGACATACTTACTTAAGTTGTCTGAGCATAGTGAGGGAAAACCCTCATTTATTTTAAAATTAAAACAAACACATTTTTACAAATAAGACAAAAACATACTACATTTAATATAATATAGGTATTTAATTCTCAAAATAAATAACTTGAATTAAACAAAGATAAGATATAAGAAAGATATAAAATAAAATACTGAAATTATAAAAATAAAAAATTGGAAAAAAAAACAACAAAAAGTGTAATCAAGTAATGATAATCATTCTGACATTTTGAGAAATAAGGTAGAACATACATAATATAAGTATTCAATATTGTATTTACATTCCCATGTATAACATTGGTGAATAAAATGTCTCCTAAAATTTAAACCTCATTCCACATCATTAAAGTTTCTATTTACTACATTAGTATTTTCTAGAAAATCATCATCACTATCATTATTTTCATGTAAACATATATTGCAAAGTACTGCTGTAGCACTTATTATGCAAGATATGTATTTAATTTGGTTTGTAGGCCTCATTGCAGACAGGGAAACTATATTTTCCAGGTTCCAAATATCCATTTACACATTACATGTGTACTATTATTATATCTATTTTGTTGATCATTGCATAAAAAGATTTATTTATCAAATAATCTATTTTTTATTTGGCCAATTATCAATAAATACCTGGCTGTAATACTGGAGTAAGTAGATAGTGCCTGCACTGCATACATATTCACTATTCATAATAATTCTGGAATTTGCCCTCTTTCCATTCTAACTTTTAATCAACTTTGATCAAATAATAAGCTACCAATACTTTATCTTGGATGTTAAACAACAATATTAATCACAAAAAACAAAAAAATATTGTATTGGAAATATTCATAAATATAAACAAACAAGTTAGGTTAGGATCCCGTGCTCAAGGCAGGTCGATCCGATGCTTGAGTACGAGCTGTCATTTCTGCGTACTCAAGCTCGACTTCGTGCTTGAGAACGGTTTATAGAACACAAATTTGATTCAAGGTCGATCTCAAGTATCGATCGATATTTGAGCATCGTTTATAAATATGGGCCTAAATGCCATACTTCTAAGGTTTATTTGCTATATATTGACGAAAACGGCACTTACCACGAAACCTTCCAACACCTCGTCGATTGTGACGTATGACCCTGAAGTATAATATTGAGAATATTTATTTCTATAAGTTTTTATCAGTCAGTTTTACAAAGATTTATATACTGACGAACTGACGGCATTAGTTTTTACACCAACTAATTTTAAATCAAGTATATTTTCTCTTTCTGGTATATTATATATTATAATAATATATAGTTAATATTGCAATGTATTTTGTTACTCTTTGTTTTACGATTCGTGCATCTTGCTAAATAAATAACCACATAAAAATGTCTAATATAGGTTGACACCATAAAAATGTCTAATATAGATGACTCGGCATATTCAATAGATTGTTTATGAATAATAAATTGATATTTAAATTTTTTTAAGTTGATTACATTTTGTTTATATTGTATTGGATATTTACAATAATGGATTCACAGGGTTTATGCATAGACAGAGGGAGAAGACGAAATACCGGTTAAAATATTTAAACAAATACAGGAATTGATTTTAGGATCTGTAATAGAATCTGGAACACCGGAACATCGCCAAACGATTGATGTAAGCTCATTTTTATTTTTATATACCAAAGGATCACCAACATATTGCAGCATACAGTAGCACTAATGTTTCATCCAAGCATAGTTTTCCTCAAATCATTAATGAGAGATTAATAATTATAATCCCTAAGGATTCCCAATTATACCTACACGTAGAGGTAAAACATGCGATAGGATGTGCAAAGAATTGGAAACCTTGTGGACCAGACGAAATAGAAATAGAATGATGTAATTAAACTAATAGATGATATTAACATAAATCTACTAACACATCTTTTTGTTAACATATATGAAAGTGGCGTAATACCAAAGATTTCATAGCTACATCGAAGAAATCTAGTTCCCGCAAATGCGACGAATTTAGACTCATTGGCTTAATGAACTTACAAAATGGATAATTACAAACCGGTTAAACAGGCTTTCTTACGCAAAGAATATAGTACATCAGACCATCTGCTGACAATGAGAACACTAATAGAGAAGGCAAATGAGTACCAACTACCCGTATTTCTTGCCTTCATATACTATGAAAAGGCATTTGATAGTATCGAGATGTGGTCTATTAGTATAAATTGTAGAATAGATTCGAGATATAAGCAACTATAATACATATTATTATCATACAATTATAATACATAATACAATTATAATACAAAATATATATAAAAATGCAGCTATGATAGTACAACTAGATGAAAATACAAATCCTATCCCAATTAAGAGAGGAGTTAGAAAAGCGGACGTAATATCTCCAAGGCTTTTAATCTTGCCCTAGAAGACGTCTTCAAAACTACAAAATCAGATTTACTGACGACATCGTGATTATAGCGAGCACATTCGACGAATTACAAATTATGATAAAGAAACTCACAGACAGCTCCCAGTACGTCGGCCCTAAAATGAATATGACAAAAACAAAAACAATGATTAACACCTAGGCCAATTAGACCCTAGGCCCTAGACCTAGGGAATTAGCTAGGCCAAATTCTGAAACTTGACAAAGAAAACCAAAGTGTGAAAATTACTAGAACAGCAAGATTTGCAATGGGCAGGATTTGGAAAACTCAGTTGGATACTGAAGAACCGCAAAATACCTTAATACTTGAGGAGCAAAGTGTTAAACCAATGCAGCCTTCCTATCATGACATGGATGTCAAACCTGGACCCTAACCAAGGCAAATATGAATAAACTAGCCACAACAGAATGGACAATGGATATCACAAGAAAACTTGATTGGATTTGGATTGACAAACTCAAACGGAGCTTGGCAGGTCAGACTGCTAGACAAAAAGACCAATGTTGGAACGCCACAATATAACATTGAAGACCTTACAAAGGTAGACGCTCCAGAGGAAGACTACAGATGAGATGGGTAGATGACATCAAAAAAATAGCCGGGACAAATTAAAAGTACGATAGAAGGATCTAGCAGAGTCCTATGACTAAAAATAAATGATAAACGGACATGAAGAATAAGAAGAAGAAGGTTCGTTATAACTATCAATCAAGGTATACTGAAATGCTTTTAATCTCATTAATAGGAGAATACAAAGTATGAAAAGAAGATCTCCATCGCGATAGTCATTCTAAATAAATAACATAAGTGGTTATCATTCTCAGAAGCAAAATACTATGTGTAAACAAGAGATGAATGGATAGCAATAGTTAATCGAACAGCATACCATCACTACATTATTACAAACGATAATTGACAGAGCACTGTAACATTTCGAAAATTGCATTTTTTTCTAACATAGAAATTTGAAATCTCCGTATCGCGATCTATCTACCAGCAAAACCTTGGTATTATAGTTTTACTTTAAAATTGGCGCCACAATGAGAGTATCAGTGATAACTTAAATAGAAACATTAACAATGATAGATAGAGTATTTGCTGTTTGGCAATATGCGATTTGGTTTATTTATTGATGTACCCTTTTTCAGAATATTTCTCGATTAAGTTGTATATTTATTTAAACTTATAACGTTGTAGATGCTGAATATAAGATTTTATTAGTTTTATATTTTTCAGATGGGGTAGAGATCAAAATTAATATTAGAGTTAATAGCACAAAAAACGACGATGATATCCGAAATTCGGACCATATTGTCAATGAGAACATAGAATTTATTAATGAGACCCTAAATTATTCTAATAAGAATCAAGACACGACTCACAGTTAGTCATGGTGTATAATGTAGTTTTGATGCATAGGTACTCAATTCATGTTCGATTTGAGATAATTAAGTGATATCTTAGTCTCATCGTCATTGTATTGAGTCTACAAGTTCATCATCTAGCAGATCCTCAAGTGGCTCCTCGTCGTCATCCTTTCATAAAGGTAGGTGGAATAAATATTAATTATTAAAAAACTAAAATACTCACTTGCTATTTTACATCTTTTCAGATAGTGATGACTCAGTAAAAGACCCGGATTACCAAGATCCAACACTAGTGCCTAAAAATTTGTAATTATCTGTATTTGAACATTTAAATCCATCACCATCTGCATTTGAACATCTAAGTTCATCATCATCTGTATTTGTATATGAAAATTTATCACCCACAATATATATTTTAACAAGAAAATCTGTTATCTGATATTGAACATTAGAATTCAAAAACTCCTTTACATGAACAAAAAAACCTAATATCGACTGAACCTGGCATCGTTGTGATTGAGACTCCCACCAAGAAAGGAAAGAAAGGATTAAGACAAAAAAGTAACTGGAAAATGAATGTCGCAAAAAGTTGCAAAAAATTTGGGAAATGTTGAAAGACAATGGTCATTTATACTTCAGTCAATGGAAGAAGTAAAAACGGCGCATCGTTATGTTAAAGTCGATGAAAATGGTATAGTAGCTTCAAAACGAGATTAAAATATTGCCTTTTTTCACGCTAAATGGCGTTAAAATCAGAGTATGCAAGATTTTTTACGTAAACACTTTATATCACTCCAATAAAAGCCACGTAGATAATGCACTTAAAACCGCAGCAAAAGCTTTGATCGAAGCTTTTATTCTAAAAGACAATACATAGATGGAAGCAAAACTATGTCAGATATTCATTTAATTTATGTTAAAATTAAATGTTCTGAACCTAAGAATTTATGATCTGAAAACTCATTTTATAGAAAGTTATGTGTGGGACGAATCTCAGACACATAGAGGTATTAATGAGATTGCAACATGGGTTTTTAAATACGTTCAGAAAATTTCGGATGGGGACAAGCCAGTTGACGTTATGTTTTATTCAGACAAAAGTGCTGGACAGCAAAAGAATAAATTTATGATGGCTATGTATTTATATGCTGTTTAAAAATACCCTAATTTTAAAACAATAACCCATAAATATCTTATTAAGGGCCATGCCCAAAACGAGGGTGACTCGATTCACTGACAAATCGAACACCAAACCAAAAGGCAGTTGAGATCTGAACCTATCTATACTCCTGAAGGATTCATTGGTGTAATATAAGCCGCACGACAGCAATCCGACCCTATATTATGTGAATGAAATGTGTTATGATGATATTGGTGACTGGAAAGCTGCTACTAATCAAATGAATTTTGTACTACAGAAAGATGATGAAAAAAATACCATAAAAATGACGTTGTAATAAAAAAGAGTGTCGTTGTAATAAAAAAGAAGAGTGATTTTACCTTCTGCCTTAAGAAAGCTTTCGATATAAAACCTGGTTTAGCCGAAAGGAAAAAACAGGATCTACTTTCGTTACTGAGTAGTAATCAAATTCCTGGTCATTACAGAGGTTTTTACGAAAGTTTGTAGTTTTTGTATTTTTTATTTTAATACTATTTTCTATTCGATAAACTAATTTGTTTACTTTTTATATTATCGTGTTTTGTGTGTGTTATTGTATCTTAACTTTGAAGACTGATAATTGCATAGTTCAAATGACTGTTTATTTAGTTTTGACATAACTATAATTTTTCATAAGTGTCTTCTTTATCGTAAATTATCGTATTAGTACCATATTAGTTTTTAATTTGTACTACACATTTTTTAATAATTAGGTATTCTCGTAAGATTAATATAATATTTTATGTTTTTTGTGATTCGAAGTGCCTAACTATTATACTAATATAAGTTGTTGACTGCAAGATTGTATTATTACATTAAACTGTGTACAAGATATTACTACTTTTATTTTATTTCCAACCATATTTATTTACTTTATTTTAAGCAATAGAGTTTTATTATTATATACCACATGGAAGTAAATCATTTCATCATCTTCAACGCGATATTTAATATTAGCACATCTAAGATCATACATATTTCATGAACAATGTGATAAGTTCGCAATTTTTTTTTAGCTCGGGAATTTCATTCATTATTCTAATAATTTTGCACTATTATGACATGAATCATTACAATAATGAATTGCTTTAAAACCTACTCCAGTAACAATTCTATAAATCTGCGCAATATTTTAATAGCTAGATGTGATCAAAAGTTTAAAAAGTGTCTAGTGTGAAATCAAGGTTTTCAAGATATTAGGCACACTGTCGTCGCAAATGGACGATATGTCATTTAACGAAGTATAAATCAAAATAACTTAAAAAATTGATCCAGTTATTTATTATAGTTTACTTTTTTACATTGTGCATGCTGTATAAAGTTTTTTAAAAACAGACTTTCAGAAAAGACTAACTTCGGATAAATTTTTCAATGATCCATTTTTAAACTATAAATATTTGAAATTTAAAAACAAATTCAATTCAAATAGACTTAGAGCAACTGATAACTTACACGAAATGGATTCTAAATAAACCATCACACTTGTATAATATGTTCGATTCAGTGTCAGTTAAATACCGCTGCAATCAAATCATCGTTTAAGTAGGTTGAGAGTATTGACATTTACTCGTATAATGCGATGATTTCATCTACCATATTCAATTTTATTTATGGAATAAATTGATATTTTGCAGTTATCAGTGGTCAATAAGCTGCTTTCAATGGTAGCATCTGACCTCGACTGAATGTAAGTATTGTGTTAAATACAAGGTGTGTTGATATATTATTTCTTATAATATAATTTTACTAGTACAAATTAAAATTATACAATTGGTATCCCTTCTGCAAGTAGTGTTGAATATATATAATGTACATATATATACCCGGTATTTAGGCGGCACCCGCCCTTCCGGTAGGGATCTATGAAGGAGTATCACCGAGCCGCAAGCCCTTATCTCTTGCCATACTGCTCCATCATAGGCCGATCAGACACCAGCATATTCTAGACTAAGCCGCAGATTCATTTAGATATATATATATATATATTATATATATATATATATATATATATATATATTCTGTCGTATAATGGTGTAAGGTTTAAAATACAATTTAATTAATACTTCTTAACAAATTTCTTCCATTCTTTACGGTTTCGTGTCAACCTTCTTGCGTCTATCCATGTCACTTCTCTTCTATATAAAATATTTCCGATTATTTCATCCCATGTCTGTCTTGGTCTGCTCCATTTTTTTTCAATATGTTTGCTTCCCACCTTCTTCTCACTGGTACTGTATCATTTATTCAGTGTAAATGATCCCACCAACTCATCTGTCTCCCTTCTATAACTCCAACGTAGATTTTATTTCAGTTCGTTCCTTATATTTGTGTTCCTTATTCTATTCATTTTGGTAACGCCTTTAACTCTTATTAAAAAGTGCATTCGGTGTGAGGATATCTCTTAAAATCTCTACTTAAAATAAGAATAAATTTGCTTTACACCGGTTTAAATTGAGTAACGTTTACCTGCTTTTACGACCAATTTCCGGTTTCAACTGTCAGATATTAGAATTACCAACTAATTATTGACTTCTTAATAATTTAGTCAATTTCTTGAATTCATCAAATAATTTACCATCAATAATTTATCTACTTATTGCTCTAGTTCCATAGTAACGTATCAGAACTAGAATAAAATATTTAAAAATATTTAAACATACCATGACAGATAACTCACTCGCACCAACAATAGTTTTTGGCAGCTGATTCGCTGCCAAAAGTCAGGACAGGTCTATAAACTGCTTTGAAATTTTTATATAATGAATATAATATATGAAGAGAAGACTATATATCTGGAAGTCAGCAGCAGATCAAAAAGAAAGAATTGTAAGAAACCAAATAGACTATGTATTAGTTAGACAAAGATACAGGAACGCAATTATATCCGCAAAAACCTATCCAAGTGCCGACATAGGATCAGATCACAACCCAGTAGTGACCAAAATTAGGCTCAAAATGAAAATAATAAAGGGAAGAAAAAAAATGTAAAATCGATACAAGTAAATTAAGGAACCCACTCATAAGGCAACGCCTGGCAGATGAAATCAACAACGGATTAATGAATGTTAAAGAACAAATTCTGCAAAATACTGAGACGGAGAAAAATGGTTATTAATAAAGACAGAAATAGATAAAAGTCAAAAAGAAATTCTATTACAAACCAGATATAAAAAGAAGCAATGAATGTCGGAAGAAATTTTAGATTTAATGGAAGAAAGACGTCAATATAAGAACAAAGATAATCAGATGTACAAAAAAGTGGATAATAAAAATAAAATACAGAATTAAGAAAGCAAAAAGAATAATGGCTAAAAGAACAATGCGCAGAAATAGAAGAATACCAGAAAAGACATAATAGTTTTAACACACATAAAAAATTAAAGAATTAACTCACAACAATAGAACAAAAAAACCGGGAATACTGAAAGATGCAAATGGGAAGCTTGTGTTGAATACTAACGACAAATTAAAGAGACAGACAGAATACATCAATGAACTATTCAAAGAAAACAGAACAGAACAGATGGAGATAGAGGTAGAACAGGATATGGTTTTAAAGATATTAAAAGAGGAAATTAAAATGGCATTAAAACACAGCAAAAATGGTAAAGCATTAGGTCCTGACGAAATCCATATAAAAATCTTAAAATGTATGAATGATGAAACCTTAGACATTAGAGTAGACTTATTTAACTCAGTATACAAAATAGGACGCATACCGAAACAATGGTTACTCTCCACCTTTTGTGCTATCTCTAAAAATACAGACGCTAAATATTGCAGTAAATACAGAGAATATCACTAATAAGTCACATTGTCAAATTATTCCTGAAAATAATACATGGTCGTATAATTAAAAAACTGGAAGAAGGAATAGATCATAGTCAGTTGGGGTTCAGAAACGGACTAGGAACCAGAGAAGCGTTATTTGCTTTTAATGTGTTAGCTCAAAGATGCATGGATATGAATGTTGATGTGCATGTTTGTTACGTTGATTTTGAAAAAGCATTCGACAAAGTAAGACATGAAACGTCGATCTCTCTAAGGCATTTGACACGATATCTCACGGGATCTTGTTAGAGAAACTTGAGAAGTATGGTCTGAGAGGACGCGTTTTGACATTACTAAAAAGTTACTTAACAGACAGAAAACAATTTGTAGAAATTGATGGTGTCGAAAGTGATCTTGAAGTAATTAATTACGGCGTACCGCAAGGGACCGTTTTAGGCCCTCTACTCTTTACACTCTATGTTAATGACATGCTTAAACTAAAAACTGATGGAAACATAATAAGCTTTGCTGATGACACCGCAATTTTTTATAAGGCCGAAAATTGGGAAGATCTTAAGACTATAGTTGAACAAGACTTCAAAGTTATAAAAACATGGTTGCAAATAAATAAACTCACAATAAATTACGAAAAAACTAAATATATACCTTTTGCAATATATAAAAATTCTCTGCCAACTTTTAACTTATTAAAAATAAATAAAAAACAACAAATATTTAAAGCAGAATACATAAAATATTTAGGAGTTTTAATTGACAGGCACCTTAAATGGGACTTACAAATAAAAAATATTATAAGAAAAATAAGAGGACTGTTACCAAAATTCCGCTATTTAAAAGAGTTTTTAGATGTTGAACAGCTTAAAATGCTTTACCTGTCTTTAGTACAATCTCACTTGTATATGGGATTTTAGGATGGGGTGGCGTAGCTGATTGCCATCTGGTGACCCTTCAAAATACTCAGAAATGGTTTCTTAAACTAATATATGGAAAACGAAAAACATATCCCTCAGACCAACTTTTTCATGAAGCTCAGGTTCTTGATGTTCGGCAATTGTACTGCCTAGAGCTACTTAAAAATATTCATAAAGATAAAATACCTCTTAAAGTAAAAGTGTCAAATTATGAAACAAGAAGAAAATTGAATGTTGAATGTCTTCATACTTCAAAAACAATCACGCAACGGTCAATTAAATATTTTGCTCCAAGAATATACAATCAATTGCCCATAAATTTTAAAAATATCAAAAATTTTCATTTGTATAAAAAATTAGTAAATGCTTGGGTAAAAGAAAAAAGGGAGTTGTGTAACAATTTAATAAATTTAAATTATACTAGATAAAAAAAAAACGAAACAGATTAGATTAGAAACTGTAAAAATGAAATAATAATTTGTAAAAAAAAAACATCAAACCTGTTATTATTAGACAGCTTAAGTCAACAAGCATGTTAATGCTTTAAAGACTTTTTTACGTTTATGTTACTGTAAGTAAACTGAAATTGAAATTGTCAATTAATGTAATACTTATGGATTTGAATAAACGTATATTATTATTATTATTAAACATGAGTCCAAATTCTAAAGACAAAAAACATAGACCACAGGGACTTATGAATAATAACAAACCTCTACTGGAATAAAACAGCACAAATCGTAATAGATAACGAACCCAGTTTAGAAATTGAAATTAGGAGAGGAGTTAGGCAGGGATGTATTATGTCCCCATTACTATTTAATGTATATAGTGAAGCCATTTTGAAGAAGCAATTAACGGAAGATCTATTAACAACATAAGATATGCAGATGACACCGTGATTATGGCAAGCTCTGCTGAACAACTCAAATTACTGCTAAACAAAACAGTTTCTGTGAAAAATATGGACTAAAAATGAATATAAAAAAGACCAAATACATGATAATAACAAAGAAAAAAAATATACCAACAAACATAAATTTGGGAAATGTACCGATAGAAAGGGTTGATAAATACAAATACCTAGGAACCTTGATTCCAGACAATAATGATCAAACAACCGAAATAAGAGCTAGGATAGAAATAGCAAGAAATGAGTTTGTAAAAATGAAAACAATTCTCTGCAACAAAGATCTTAGATTAGAACTAAGAGTAAGAGCACTGAGATGCTACGTGTTTTCGATACTGCAATATGGACTTGAAAGCTGGACATTGAAGCAAGAACACATAAACAAGTTACAGTCCTTTGAAATGTGGTGTTACAGGAGGATGCTTAGAATAGCATGGACACAGAAGAAAACTAACACTAAAGTATTGCGAGAAATGCGAAATAATAAACACAATAAAAATAAGAAAGTTACAATATCTGGGACACGTAATGAGAGGACACCGATATGAACTGCTAAGGCTGATAATACAGGGAAATATACGAGGAGGAAGGAGTATAGGAAGAAGGAGAGTGTCATGGTTGAAGAATTTAAGGGACTGGTTTAAATGCAGATCTATAGAACTCTCTAGAGCAGCAGTAAATAAAGTAAAGATAGTGATGATGATATCCAACCTCCGATTGGGAGACGGCACTTAAGAAGAATGCCCGTTTATAACTGATTGTACAATATGTCCCCTTTGATTGCTTATAATAAAGATCTAAAAGAAATCATTTAATTAAGTACCTACTCGTGCGACGTGGTACAAATATATGTTATACAGACTGAATTATATAAATTATATTAAATATATTGCAGGCTAGAAATAACCGAAAAATTATTATTTACGACATTACAGAAGACAGCTATACCCATAAATACATATTTGATGCTTCATTAAGGCAATTTGCACGTTATTTATGATTTCCACATCTGCCTCGTGAAGTTTTTTTTTTTGTTGAGATTTATAGTTGAATGCAAATATTGCTATTTTGTTTGCTTAATAAATAAATAGGAGCAGTGAATACATTTTCTATAGCTATGATAATGAATACAAATGGTATTGTTGCCTGCATTGGCACAGTTTGCCCTGTTTATTCATTTAATGTTCTATTAATATTTTAAACAAACTGAGCGTATTTAAATTTTACCCATAATATATTTTTCGTTATAATAAATTTTCCAATAAAATATGGATTTATCTACTTTGAAACACAGTTTTGCCTACCTTCAAATTTTTGGGAAAAATGTTTTTAAATTATTATTAATATAAAAGAAAGACAAGGATAATACTAGTATAAGAGAATCTAAGGTAAGCAATAGGTTTAAATATTTTTCTTTCTTTATTGAAATGAAAATTTTCTTGATCCCACCATTACCAGATTAAATGACCACTTCGACTTCAGTATCTATAGGAAAGCCACACAGACCGACCATGTAATACACTTTTCTTCAAATTACTTTATGTCATACAAATATGCAGCTTTTAACAGGGATATCCATCGCCTGGAAACCATTCCACTTTCTCAGTCAAAATATAAAAAAGAATTTAATATTCTTAGACAAATAGCAGTCAATAATGGTTATGATCAAAACATCATCAATAAACTGTGTTCCCCAGAGACCTTACCACTAAACCTAATTACGTATCACTTCCATATCATCATGAGAGTCTTTCTGGAGATATTCGAAAATCTCATAAAACATTCAGTTGAACACATCCATGTTTCTTTTAAAATACCCAACAATTTGCGTCAGTGTATATCTATGTCCAATCGATCAAGTAAAAACGTTTAAATACTTGGAAATGATGATAAATGACCAATAGGAGCCTCAACAAGAAATAAAATGCCGTACCGAACAAGCAAGACAGGCTTTTCTCAAATTTAAACTGCTACTATGTAACCGCAATCTTTCCTTTAATCTCCGCTACAGGATGGTTAAATGCTATGTATGATCCATACTGTTAAACGGCATGGAAACGTTGACATTAAGAGTACCTTCCATTAATAAGTTGGAGGCCTTCGTAATGTGGACGTTGCGAAGAATGTTCCGCATACCATGGACAGATAGGGTGAAAAACGAGGAAGTCTTAAAAAAGGCAAATACTGAGAGTGAACTACTCAATTTGATACCTGGGACATATTCTGAGAGGAAAAAAATACGCAATCCTTTCACTAATCATCCAGGGAAAGATAAAAGGCAAGAGAGAAGTAGGTCGCAAACAAATGTCGTGGCTACGAAACATAAAGAACTGGACAGGCATAAATAACACTGGCGATTTTTTCATGCCACAAAAGACAGACGTCGGGCCTTAAGATAATTCTCCAACGCACTATAGGTACACGGCACTATAAGAAGAAGAGATATCTATGTCCAGAGACCCTATCAACTATATGAACCGTAGTGGTGTTTATAAACTAAAATGTTCAGATTGTGATGCCACCTACGTAGGAAGAACTTTGTCGATCATTTTCTTCACGCTCTTTAGAGCACACAACAAGAGAAAACACTTCCACTTTCTCTCAACATCTAAAAGAACATAAGCACACCGTCAATATCCCAGAAGATGTATCACTTATTTAGAATATTCCCCAAAACTTCCTAAAACTAGACCTATTTGAAGATCTTGAAATTATTAAAGAAAAGCAAAGTCCAAGTTGTGCTAATCGTCATGTCTCATTCAATCGAGACTTTCTTCCCTCTATCGCCAACTATTCTCATGACATACATCCTCAATTTCTACTGCTACATTAAAATTTACATTAATCATTCTCCTTTTTTTATTTTTCATCTTTCTCAGCCCACTCCAAACATATCTTCCAATGCATATAACTTTTCCATCACTCCCCACTTCTTTCTTTTATTCTAACCTTCACGTCTGACTCCTATGCCTAATGTTCTTCATCCTCCTTCGCGACAAAACTAAATTCAGGTCAGACTATTTTATTCCCCCTCTATAAACCATTCACATTCAGACAATAATGCAATCCGTCACTTGTATACATCCCTTCATATTCACTTACCCAGATAATTTCATGGTTTATCTAAAGTCAAGTCACACACCTGAATCTCCTCTTATCAATCATAACTCTTTAGTAACGTCTTGTTCAGTCAATTTCCCTATCACAACAACAATACAACACCACAGATCAATACTCTAACCAAATAGATTCATCATATACCCATCAGTTTTATCAATCTTAAATCTGTTAAAACACATTTTACAAAAAATTGATTTAATGAACTCTTGCACATATTATTTATAACTTATACCAAATTTTTTTTTCAAAATTTCAATTTTTAATTTTCAAAATATTTTTTTCAGGTTCGAAATGTAATATTTGAACATGTAAGGCCCTTTTACTTAAGTCAAAATTTAAAAAATATACTAGTAGTATTTAAATCAACTAATAATTCTGACCACTTCCTATAAAAATTCACATAATTACACACATCAATCAATACTTCACTCGATAAGAATACCTATAATTCACAATATTACAGTAATCCTCTCCTTTTAATACATCTACTTAACTTATATCATCACCCGTTCACCTTTCTTTACAACACACTTTATTTTACTTATCCACACACACTTCCCTCATGGCATGGTTTCGGATCTCTGCAGATCTCAGCCTCTTGTAGAGTCTTTTCTCTTCTCACACCAACATTAAAACATTACATATTAAAATTTTAGCCAAAAAGAGCCACCTACTATAGCCCATCAACTTTTGTTGTTTTTACATATTATGTAAACACACACTAAAATTTTATAACTTTATTTTTCCACCTTATGCTCATGAACTTATAACTTAAACTTCTTACATTTCTCAGGTAGAAAATGTTGCTTTTTAACATAGAGGGCCTTTTCTACTTAGTTATAAGTAAAGTATTCTATGAACAGTACATTACAAAATTTATTCTATCCACACTTCATCTCAATAGCACTCTTAAACACATCAATTAAGATTTCACTCTGCAATAATAAAATTTAAAATACCCAACTTCTTACACATAAAATGTTTTCCATATTTTAGGTACCAAATGTTGAAAAAACATAAAGGTCCTTTTATAAAAATCTTTAGTTTACCTCCACTGAATTCAGATACCTGTGTAGTTGGTTGCCTACCCGTATCTACCTAAAAAATGTTACCAAACTTCAGTTCACCTACATTATTAAGATTTTTTTTTCAAATCTCCCAACGCAATGTTAGGATAAATTTATACTTCTTACTAGAACATATTAATTGTTGCTACTGTTAATATTATTATAATTTTAACATATTCAATTTTTAAATATTGCTGGCTACTGTCATATTCAGACAAATACCTCAAGTTACATTGACTGCTTTTTTCAGACTTCCATCCTAACATGTCATTATTGTCATTTCAATCAGTTGCTATCAACATGTCCCCGTAGGCACTTAGTCTCAGGACAAGCAAACTCTAGTTGAGTCTTACGTTACCATGTTATCTATTCCTGTTGTATATATCCAAATAATGTAACTAAAATTTAATTTAACAACATTCAAAGGGTATTTACCCAAGTATTTAGTGACTTTAAAACATGTAGTTTTAGTAAGTATTAACAACAGTTTTGTATTAACCTTGGTCAAAATTTTTAATTTCATATTTTCTTTAATAAAAGTGGTTATACTTTTAGGATAACACTGATGATGAAATATTAATTCCGAAAATGTTCTGTGATGTAGCCCGATGGGGTGTTTTAATATATACCTTTTATAACGGAATTTTAAATAAATTTTTTGTAATACATACCTTCGCTACGACCCTAGGATCGTACCATATTAACGATCGCCAGATAAAATAAATGCATTATTTTAAATGCGAACGTTCACTGTCACTGCTATGCTCTAGGCAAGGATACGATATGAACGTACCCTAAGATAATGAGGGGGAGACTTGGAGAAGTGACTGCTGTCGCTAAGCCCAATTTACAACCTTCTTCTTCTTTGTCTAGCCATTCACGTCCACATCTGAACATAAGCCTCTTCAAGTCTTCCTTTCCATTGTTTTTTATTGTACGCTACTTGTAGCCAATTTTTATCGACAGTCCTTTTCAGATCATCTGTCCATCTCATAGGAGGTCTGCCTCTGGGTCTTTTGTGTTGGTATGGTCTCCAGGTTAAAATCGATCTGTGCCATTTGTTTACATCGCTCCTAGCTATATGTCCAGCGTATTCCCATTTCAACTTTAATGATTGTTGCACCACATCGGTGACTTTGGTTTTCTGTCTTACCCATGTGTTTGTTTTCTTGTCCTTAAGTGATATACCTAACATTGCTCTTTCCATCACGTGCTGAAAGACTCTAAGTATATTCATATTCTTTTTTGTGATTGTCCATGTTTGTGCCGCATAAGTTAATATCGGAATAATGCATGCATCAAAAACTTAAGATCTAAGATGTAATTGAATTTGTTGATTTCTGAGTATATAGTTCAGTTTACCGAATGCTGCCCAAGCTAACTTTCTTCTTCTTTTTATTCCTTCAGTTTGAAGAATTTACGACCTAAACCAGAAAAAAGAGGAGCTACAGGTCGTTCTGTACTGTACGACTGGAAAAAAATTAAAAAAATTAGGTTCTCCTGTAGCAAGGTAAAGTATCTCTGTCTTGAACACCTGATCGGTACTTTTGCAAAGTGCGTACAAAACACAAATCAAGCAGCCTAGTTTTATTTTTTAGTTTCATTTTTTTCCATCTGTAAATTATAAACATAATTAATATCAATCATTTTAATTTTTGAATAATAATTTAGAAGTAATTTAACGGATTTCATATATTATTATATGTGTAATGAATATTTTGAAAAAGAAAACAAATTTAATATATCAAAGTTTTCTTCTTTTGGAAAGATAACTTTTTCTGCAGCTTCAGACGTCTTCCTACCATTGAATTAATTTCAGAGTTTTCCTTTTCTTACATTGATTGTGCTCTCGATGACCAAAGAGCTTTATCTGCCCTGTTCCAAAGACAAGGGAACTTAACAGGTTCTAGTTACCCAGGCCACGAAACACCTGGAATCTAAGGAGGGTAAGGAATGATTTATTTTCTCTAATAGGAGTATCCTCTGTGTAGTTTTAACTGCTTTTGAACTTAGGCGAATCAACATAATGCACAGATCGTCAAGCGATTATGTAGGCTCTTAGGAGCATTATGGCAGACTAGGGCGAAACGTGAGAATGCCAAGAAGAACTCGATAGACAGGGGAACATAACAGTATCCCACTAGTTGGGCATCAGGTCATCGAAGAATACTTCTTTTTCTTCATCGTGCCATCGTGCCATCTCCGCTACGGAGGTTGGCAATCATCATAGCTATTTTAATGTTTGAGGCAGTAGCTCTAAATAGTTGTTTTGAGCTGCATCCAAACCATTCTGTCAGGTTCTTAGGCCATGAAATTCGTCTTCTTCCGATGCTTCTTCTGCCATCTGTCTTTCCTTGCATTCTTTTCTTTCCTTTTCTTTCCTTCCTATTAGAAGAATACACGGAAATGAAAAGAACTTAAGTCATCCGGTCAAGCAGATGTAAAAACGTGTATATTAACATGTATATTAAACGAACATGCGCTAATAGAGCTGAATTACTGCGGAAGACAAGCAATAATCAATTCAGAATAATAACTGGCTTCCTTACAGAACATGCACAAGCTAATGGACACCTACATATAATTAGGCTATTTCATAGAGATATTCACTATATCGTAAATGACAAACATTTTTTGGAGACTATCAAGTGACTCCAAAAACATATTATCGCACCATCCACTAGACCTGCACAAGCTGTTACAGCGTTTCAGAATTCAGTTGCTATTTTTATTGCGAATAGGCCACAATTTAAGTATAAACTAATTTTATTTTTGACGTTTCGATTTTCACTTCGGAAATTGTTCTTAAAATATAAAACATTAATAAATTAAACAAATTTTGGTTTTTGTTACATGGTGAAAAATTCTTCTAATATTTTAAATAATTTTATTTGACTCATTCATATTGACAATTCAGATATATATTAAACATTTCAAAGTAGATGACTATAAAATGATATTGCCAATATTGTTGTTGTGTTCCTGGGACGTCGTTAAGATATTGCATTCTATTACATGAAATCAACTTCGTATTTAGAAAGACAACCGCATGTAATGATGACAGTCAATTTCTTCGGTTAGTGAGTCCATAGTAAATCATGAAGAAAAAACAGGGATAAAAACCTCATAATACTATACTTTATGGTAAGAATTTTGTCTTACATTTAGTGTACTCTCAATAAACACCAAACTCTGATTTTATGTGAATGTTATTTAAATACATAAATGATGCTCAATATGTTACTGACTTATTAGTTCCTGACTTATATTATTCCCTGCCGAGGAATTTGCAACGCATTTGGTCCCATTTAGCATAATTAGAGCGGCCTCTTTGATTTTTCCCTTTTTACCATCTATTTCTTTTAGGAATATACTTACCATACGTGTTAACATATTTGAGATCTATCTAATTCTCTATTTTTAATATAAGATTGATGTTGACTTATTCTAACATTTAATGGTCTTGATGTTTCACCTAAATAAAAATGATCGCATTCACAAGATATTGTATAAATACAATTCTTTGTTCTTTCTTGTTCATTGTTTTGTTCCAGATAGAATAGATCTCAATGTATTTCTTGTTTTGAATTTTGTTGAAATGTTGAATTTACTATTACAATATTGGCAATATCATTTTGAAGCAGTCTACTTTAAAATGTATAATATATGTCTGAATTGTCAATATGAATGAGTCAAATAAAATTAAATTAGAAGAATTTTTCACCAAGTACTTAACAAAATCAACATTTGATTAATTTATTAACGTTTTGTATTTTGCGAGCGATCTCCAAAGTAGATATCGAAACCTCAAAAATAAACTTATTTTGAATTAAAATTATTTATTATTCCCTACAAAAAGAGTAACTGCATTAAGCTGCAACACGAAAATAGCTTCAGAACAATGTTCCAGAATTCTGGAAAATTATATTTCAAAATTTATTATAAATATTATGTTTCAAAAATAAATGGAAGATGGACAATTGGCTGCAGTACGAACGGCTTATCAGAGACGAGTTCCGTAAAAAAAAAGTGTTTTTATACCACCAGAAGTTTTGCGTTCGAAACTACCAACATATTTAGAGAAAACTCTAAAATGGAGTAAACTGTTAATTGCTGTAATTAAATATAAAATATCAGACACAAAAAATAAAACTTTATATTAATAATAAATATTAAAAATTATTCACCATATTACTGTGGTAAATTTTATAAAACTAGAATCGCCTTGTATAATTTCGTCATTATGGAAAGTGTTTATTACCAATGAACAACGAGGTTGAGTATGTGTGACTTTTTATACGGGGTGTTCGGCAATTAATCGGTTATTACATAGTTGAAACAGTACAAAAGTTGATTGACCCCACTGTGTAATAGTGAAAGTATTTTTAAACGAAACAAAAAAGTAGTTATTATAAAAGGTTATTTACTGGTGCTACGAAATAAAATAATTGCAGATTATGCGGTCCAAATTTATTTATATAGTAATTTTTACATAGTAAGCAATTGTTTTTCGTGTCCAAATGTCAGTCTTATAATAATATTTAATTTAATAATTTTTAAGAAACTGTGAGTAATTTTTCAACTGTTTCATCAGAAGAATTAACTCGTTCAAAAAAATTTAAGAATAATCATGGTGATTGGTTGTCAATAGAGGTCACTTTTGGAATTTTTTAAAATTTTTAGTGCGCTCTAAACCTCCATATAAAATACTTTCGAAAATGGGAATATTTTCATAAGTATTTTCTATTATCTGAAAATAGTTTTCTCCGATGTAATTTTATTTATTTATTTTTTTCAAGACAAAACTTTAATTTACGCGTTGGGACAGTAAATACCGTCTCAAAGAGAGAAAAACTACATTTTTTACACCCCTTTTAAAGTGATAAGCCCCTCTAGCCAACGCAAATGAATATAACTATAGATGGTCTCGATCCTAGAACTTAATGTAGATCATTCAAACCAAATAAATTTAAGGAGAAGATTAATGTTCTTAAACCAAACATAGGTAAGAAATTATAAGTTAAATATCCCTAATGGTAGATGATTCATGGGATTGGAAAACGAAGATAATTTAAAATTAATAATTCAATATCAGCTAAGACAACTGAATACACCATAAAGGAGTCTTGACGGGAAATTTGTTAAATTTTGTACCATACATAGTGAATTAAATTACGAAGAAATAAACTTACAGCGCTGATATACCATGTGACTCGAAGACACTGTTGCCCACTCCTGGTAGATTATGGGGCGTTCATAGAGGTTAGAAACACAAGAAAGATGGATACAAAACAACAAAAAGAACAGGAAAGAGAATAATTCTTCAAAAAGGGGTGCCATTGTTTTTAAATATTTGAATAAAAAACAGAAATAGAATATTCGTAAAACAAAGAGAAAAACTAAAAACACTGATATTGATACCAAAATGGATTGAAAATATTAGCAGAGCGCAAATATCAAAAAAATGATAAATTTTACTACATCAAAAATATTTTATAAAAAAAGGTCTTAAACTATATACACATAAAAAATATGAAAACGATCTTACCTAACCATTCTCTTTGCAACAGATTACTACATGTAACAATCATTGTGTAGGCTTTACGGTTGTTATTTTAATTGCTATTGCTTTTTTGTTTAATAGGTATAAAAAATAATTTCAATTTGAAAATATATTTTCTTTTAACACGTTAGTTGATTCGAAAAAAAAAATAAAAAAGAAAAAAAAATAAAGCGAAGTCATTAAAAAGAAAATGTTTTACATACAATAGTTTTCTATTCGGAGGCTGGGTTATCCTAGATGCAAAATACGCATTGCGTCTAGAAGGCAACAAATGAGACTGCTAAAATGTGCCACGGAATCAATGAAACAAAAATTATTACATTTTCATTTTATTAGTGGCCAAAATAAAGTTCGATGTGCTTCTGAATAAATTTAAGGGTCCAAAAACAAGAAGTAAGTAGTAAAATATATTCATATACCAAATAGCTCCAAGAAAACGGTGATTGCTGTAGTTTTGAACGTGAAAAGTTAAAACCAGATACACAATATCTGCGAATTTAGTGGTCCAAAACTAAATTAAACCCATGTGTTAAATTCTAAAATTCACAGCTATTCGGAATATTGTATTGATCGCAACTAGCAGCGCAAGGACAAATTGTTTAGATTTGGGTGCCATTTGTTGGATCCACAGTTTTAGTTATATAGGAGTTAGCGCCTACTAATTTATCATGTATAAGGTATCATGTAGTTAAGGAGCGCAGAAAACTGCACCTGTATGTTTTAGGAAAATTGTGGGATGTACCACTATTATATTCTAACAGAAACGGCAGTCATTGATTCCTAAAGCTGTCAGAATCGTAAAAATGGTCTCGAGGCTATCTAAGCTATCCCCGGGTGTCATTTTCGAGCGATTTGCGCTGCCCTTTGATTATCTAATACCTGATACGAGTTGTATTTTCAAAAACACCATTCTCAATTGAACCAATAATTTAATCAAACGGCGAAATCGGTAACTACATTACAGTTTTAACTACATCTTTGGGTAAAGTTTAAAAAGTTTTCAGCGCTAAATTTTTTTATGATAGGTGCCAACGAACGCAAAAGGCGGCCGGCCAGCCAGTCCATATACATATATATATATATATATATATATATATATATATATATATATATATATATATATATATATATATATATATATATTGTTGTGTTGTCTAGGTTGTAAAATAAAGCTTTGCTTACTAAAAGTATTTATTATCGTCAATACAACTGTTCGTTTAGGTAAAAATGTTCGTGCACAATAGCAATATCACTCTTATTCGCAAATGTCTCGTGTCTATCGTCGTACCGTGGTTTATCACTCGATAGCGTCGTTGTGTATGATTTCTGATTTCGCACATACCGTCGTCAATGTATGTTATAGCACATACCGTCGTTTGTTTCGTCACTTTGTATGCCGCACATGCACATACCGTACTTTCGTCATTCCCGGCACGCTCTCTGGCCGTACCCTTCGGCAGCTTACCGCACTCTCTGCTACGTCTTATCACGTCGCTCTCTCGTCGTCGAGTCCGTACCCATTTGCCTGAACACCTGGTTCCCAGCGCTCGAACAGTGGAGTAACGATAAGTTCTAACTTAAGACTAAAGTAACTAATTCCTACACTCGGCCGTCCTGATCAGAATCCGCCTAGGATTCCGAGTGGTTATCAATCCACGGCTTCATGAACTCTGCGCATGTAGAGGTTTTAATTGGACCATCGAATGTCCCCACTTTAGCGACATCATAACGCTCATTAGCTTTAGCGTTCACTCTTTCGTAAGGCCCCAAAAACTTTTTGTCAATTTTAAGGCCGGGACTCAATTGTGTACGTTTGATGGCCACCAAGTCTCCAGCGCAATACTTCCTTGCTTTTTTCCTTCTAAGGTTATAAGTTCTGGTGTTCTCTCTTTGTACCTTACTAATTTGTGTCCTGGCACCTTCTCGGATCTTCTCTCTGGCTTCGTTAAATTCCTCTACTGCTTCTTTCTCTAATAGATTTATTATAGCTAAATCTTTTTTATTTTGCATTTTTACGTCAAATAATACTTCAGCAGGTGTTGCGGCTACACTTCTTTGAAAAGTAGAGTTTAAAGCTCTCTGTACCCGCCCTGCGTATTTATACCATTTTGTCGCGTCATCTAGACTAAGTTTGGTTAGTACTGGTATAAGACTTCGGTTTATTATTTCCACTTGTCCATTTCCGCGCGGGACTCCAGCTGAAATCAATGTGTGTTGGATGCCTTCTCTTTTGCAATAATCTTCAAACTCGTGAGATGTAAAGGCTGTACCCCCATCCGTTATTATTCGACTGGGGTTTCCAAAAATCTGCTTCTGACCTTCTAAACATTTCAGTACTTCTTGGGTCGTGGTCGATTTCGTCGGATATAGCCACGTAAATTTAGAGAAATCGCAAACGATTACCAATAGGTGTTTATAATTTTTGTTGGTCGATGTAATTGGCCCCAAATGATCAGCGTGGTAGGTGTGAAGTGGACATTTCTTAGGTTAATTCTCTCAGGTAGTTTTTCAAATCGGTAACTACATTACAGTTTTAACTACATCTTTGGGTAAAGTTTAAAAAGTTTTCAGCGCTAAATTTTTTTATGATAGGTGCCAACGAACGCAAAAGGCGGCCGGCCAGCCAGTCCATATATATATATATATATATATATATATATATATATATATATATATATATATATATATATATATATATATATATTTATCAAATTATTCTCGACCGTACTGTGTTAAATATTATTTGTAGTCTCAGCAATTGGTCTGTATGAAATAAAACTCTATTTGTTATTTCTCAATATTTCGTCACGATTTTATGACTTCTTCAGGAGAAAACTGTAAATTTATTATAATTATTATATGTAAACAAAATAAAAATTTCAATATATATATATATATATATATATATATATATATATATATATATATATATATGTAGGCTTTGTTGTGTTGTCTAGGGTGTAAAATAAAGCTTTGCTTACTAAAAGTATTTATTATCGTCACTACAACTGTTTGATTAGGTAATAATGTTCGTGCACAATAGCAATATCACTCTTATTCCCAAATGTCTCGTGTCTATCGTCGTACCGTGGTTTATCACTCGATAGCGTCGTTGTGTATGATTTCTGATTTCGCACATACCGTCGTCAATGTATGTTATAGCACATACCGTCGTTTATTTCGTCATTCCCGGCACGCCCTCTGGCCGTACCATTCGGCAGCTTTCCGCTCTCTCTGCTACGTCTTATCACGTCGCTCTCTCGTCGTCGAGTCCGTACCCATTTGCCTGAACACCTGGTTCCCAGCGCTCGAACAGTGGCGTAACGATAAGTTCTAACTTAAGAATAAAGTAACTAATTCCTACATATATATATATATATATATATATATATATATATATATATATATATATATATATATATAGAGAGAGAGAGAGAGAGAGAGAGAGAGAGAGCAAAACTGGTAAGATTATCGACCGAAACGTAAATAACAATTTATTGTGCTGGAATATCGGGTATGCGGTCTGTTAATAGTTAAAAAAAAATCTTTTTTCTTTTAATCCTCTATATTTTGCTGATTTTTTGTCAGCTTCATCAGAAGACAAAGATTTAGAGTGGAAAGTATTTAAACAAGTTGTTGAACATAATTTGTTCGAAACACTCATGAGTACTCATGAGTACAGGTTTAAAATGGAGATAACAAAATTAAGTTTTTTTTTTGTTCTGAAGAAAGGTAACAAATTCTATACGATCTTTATTTTTATATTTCTATATGGTATTAAAATAAATGGTGTTTTTTTAAACGGTCATACATTGTGTATATAATATATATTCTCTTTGTCTATCCTAAAGAAAGCCAGCATCCAGAAAACACTAGAAGTCACAAATTGAAGGTAAAACATTTTTGTTTGTAGTAAAGAATCCTGAGAAATTCAATCTAATTTAATTCAATTTAATTAAATTTAACTTAATTTAAACTTATGTTATGTGACAACTTTATTATTCCACTCAGTATTAGGCATGTCCTTGTAGAGTGTTCAAGGCACTAGTTGGAAAGACAGATCAACTACATCATCGGATGAAAAATGAGATAAGTCTTGGGCCCGTCCTTACCTCCATTATTAGCAGACATATTCATTAAGGATTTCGAACAAAACATGATACACAAACAATCCGCAGTATGGTGGAGATATGTAGATGATGCTTCATGTGGCCTCACGGACCAAGCACTGTACAACCCACACCAACAGATATTTAAATTATCACTTACACAACAATGTAAACGTGATAAAAGGAATTATTAAATCATTATATTGATAAAGCCCGAAACAACTGCTACAATGAAAATACACTTCAGTAAGAAAAAAAAACGGCTAACAAAGATTTTGACAAAAAATTATTACTTTCCCATTGTCATTAATAAACAAGAAATTTCATAAGGTGGGAGAAAGAAAACAACAAAACACGACTACAATATTATCGGAAAAAATAAAAAAAAATAGTTTAACATAACAATAGTTTAAAAAGTTTAACACATAGTAACATTCAAAACAACCAACACACTAAGATCTATCCTGTCCAAAACCAAACCCAATAACGCACAAGAAAGATCAAAGAACTGCATCTATAAAATACCCTGTGAATGCAACAAATTCTATGTGGAAGAAATCGCAGGACTACTTAGTGTGAGAATAAACTAGTATGAGGCGTACATCAAGAACTGAGAATAGACCATAAAAGAAACAACCATAAAAAAGATAATAGTTAAAGAAGCACCTCTCATCCTACTTAATGAGGAAAAATGTGTAGCAAACCCATTAGCAGAATGCAGCAGGCTTTAGTTGACAATACTAAAAGAAGAAGTCAACAACAAGAACATTTCAACAATAGCAAAATAATACGAAGTCGGAGACATATATCATCTACCCTTTACAAAATGCATATGCAATACACAATACACAAACATACAAGCTACGTAAAGCCTAGTGAATTAAATACACAAACCAAACAAAAAACATACAAAACAGTCAGAATTTAATATTCCCTGGGTAAGAACACCCACCTCAAAATTTTTTCACCCAAAACCAGGCTATTGTTTAAATCGACACATCAAATATTAGTTAAAAGTGTAATTTTTATTTCAATAAATTGTGCTTAATTCCAGATAAACATAATATTCAAAGTTAATATTTATATAATAAATTACCAAGAGATACTACCGAGATACTAAAAACCTAAAAGATACTACTTACCGAGTTTGTCTTAAGTCTTACGTTTTTAGTCTCAATTTAGGCCATAATTGCTCATTGGCCATATTGATTAATGTACATAAGCATCTTATTGGTGTTTTTTAATGTTCTACAAAGTTCATATCGCGATTACTTTGGTAGATCACTCTCCATTAAAATGGCAATAATCTATTTATAAAATAAAATCATGAACTTTCCCATGAATTGCATGTCTTGCTTGTCCATCGAAGTATATTTATTATCTTTGTGTCTCGTGTTTCCTCTTCTACACAATCGGTTTTCGATATCCTTTAAGCATGATAAACAGTGAACGTGAACCCTGTAGCAGAATTGCATATTTATACCGAATCCGTAACGTTTAATCTTCCATAGAGAGCCACTGGAGCTATTTTGCTTAAACCGTTTTCATTACGTGACGAAAGTGGCTCTGTACGTTGTACAAGCGAGTTTCAGGTTTTAGTATTGGGTTCAGATGTTTTTGAAGCGGCATCTGAATTATTTGAAATTTGACATAGTATTAAAATGAAAATTCTACTAGTTATTTGTTTACTACAAAAAGAACGGCCGTTTTTGGAAACATTAATCCCAGTTCTTAAGCGGCCACTATACTAGTACACTCACCGCGTGAGTACGCGGGTACGATTTTTTGATCGAGAGTGTAGACGGCGTTTTAAGCTGGGACAGACGAAGCAAGAGACAACTTCAAGATTGCATGATCGCGAATACTGACAAAACCTATACAGTGCAGTCATTGAAGCATTATTGCTCCGAATTTTTTTACTGTGAACTGAATTGCATACAATTTTGGAATTAGGTTAATCTTACCCTTAAGTTCAGAAGTGAAAATGATTTGAACTCCGCAACCACCCTGGGAGTGGTTGCCACCCCTTCTCGGGGGTGACTTTTTTTTTCAAAATAACCTCTGATATCGATAGAAGACCTAATTTTAAGCAAAAAAAATCATATATTCGCAATATTCGCAATTTTTTCACGTTTTTCATCGGTTTTTTGCAAATATCTCCAAAAATATACGTTTTATCGAAAATTTTATAAAAAACAAAATTGGAGCAGGTAAAACAATGAACAATTTAGTTTTTTATAAAGTATTCTAAGTGCAATATTAAGTTAGATATTAAAGATCAAAGCCGTTTTTTATTTTGTCTGAAATTTAATCGATGTGGCCAATTCCATCTAGCGGCGAGCAGATGCATTTTAGGCATTCTAATAAAAAAGGGTTTTGTAGTGCTTGAAATAAGCTTTAAAATTAAAAGTTTTTTACACGTAAAATAAGTGAGCTGTATTGCAAATAAGAGGAGCATCTAATGCTTTTTCTTTTAAATCAATGGGTTTCATAAGTGCCATTTCCACCAAAATTAAAATTAATCGTATTCCACCTAGAATTAACTTTATTATAAAGAGTTTGATAGATTGTATGTTTGGCTGCTTCAGGAAACATATTTTTCAAAAAACCACGAAAAACAAAATTTCAAATTAAAAAAAAAACACCTTTTTTTCATAATATCTCAAAAATGACGACAGATACGTATAAAAGTGTAGGTATAAAAAATTTAGGAATTTTTCTGACAAACAATTTGGTTTTTTTTTTGTTTTTTTCTATCAAACAAAAATTGACGGAGATATGATTGTTTAAAGAGCGCGTGGCAGCGCAATCACATCCTCTCTTAAGCCCTTTTTAACCATTCACCGTTTTAGAAAAAGGTTTTTACTAAATATTGCAATAAAGGATGTTGTAGCTCTCTTAATTACCTTTACAATGTTTTTTTTATATAAATTGTGATAGCATGAAAATTTAAGGAGCACAATGTCATACCAAAGTATTTTTTTGTGATTTTTTTCAATTTAGGGGTTGTTTGCAATGGTTGTAAGATTTTCAAGGGGTTGAAAATGATTTTAATATGAGGTAATTGTGTTAGAAAGCACTTTACAATTTCACCACTTACTATTAGATATGTTTTCTAGCGATAAAATGGATCAATGTCAATTTTTCCATTAATGGGTTGTTCACACCCCTGAAAAATAATAGGCGGAGTTCACATCATTTTCACTTTTGACGTTAAGGGTAAGATGAGCCTAATTCCAAAATTTCATGTAAATCGGTTCACAGTAAAAAAATTCGGAGGTAAGACCATATTTTTCGCTTCAATGACTGCACTAATAGTCAAGTTCTGTAAGCAATGTGAGTCTAGATTTACGAGCAAAATATAGTGTCACTATCAAAAGATAATAATACAATTTTAAATGTTCTTCTTAATATTTCAATATAAGGTTGAATGTTCGAATAATTGAACTTTGATGGTATACAAGGCAAATATCGAACACAGTAATTAATTAAATCTTGCCCAAGTACTTTCGATCAATAGATCATCCTCAGGGGCATTTGTCAGTTGTGACCTATCTGACATGAGCAGAATGTCATACATGTAAATTTGGACATAACAATACAATACACAAAGACAAACAAACACTTTAAAATTTTTAAAAATGGAGAAGCTACATGTTATATAGAAGCCGGAGACAGAATGAATTCTGTCTCCGGCTTCTATATAACATGTAGCTTCTCCATTAAAAAAAAATTAAAGTGTTTGTTTGTCTTTGTGTATTGTATTGTTATGTCCAAATTTACATGTATGACATTCTGCTTATGTCGGATAGGCCACAACTGACGAAATGCCCCTGATGATGATCTATTGATCGAAAGTACTTGGGCAAGATTTAATTAATTACTGTGTTCGATATTTGCCTTGTATACCATCAAACTTCTTAATATTGTTCTGAATCTCTTTTCTTGTGGCATATTAACGCAATTCACTATTTTTGTTTTGAATAAGCCACAATTTTTCTTCAAAATTGTTCTTTTTTCTTTGCTTGATAAAAAAAGCCTTCTAATAATTTAATTTTATCTGACTTATTCATATTGAAAATTCAGAGATATACATTTTAAAGTAGATGACTTTAAATATCATTTTGTCACTCATTTTATAACCCTTGAAGTCATTTTTGAAATATATCGAATACTTTTCGCAAATGCATTAATTCCTATTAGGAACCTATGTAAGTTTATTTAATTTTTTATTTAGAAACTACATAAAAAATTTGAAATCGAAAGTCAACATCAAAAAATTTCAAACTAAAATATAAAGGTCATTAGATAAAAGAAAGAAAAATATAGATGAGTTATTCGTTAAATGAGAGTTATTAGTACTGTACTGTACTGAACTGCATTGTAGGATAATAATTTTATTTTTAATAATAATATAATTTACATAATCTTCTAATACTACTTATTAATCACAGAAGACTAATAAAGCTGCATTGATGTAAGCATCCGGTTGTAATCATTCATTACAAATTTGGAATATGGCCGACCCTAATATACCACAATGATAATAACCCATTTATCGTTGTGGTATATTTTGAAAACCAACATAGCTCCCGTTGTTAGATACTATAATAATTAACATTTAAATAAACATCTTTGACATAGATGGATCAAATTTTATAAATAAATAAATCGCGTTTCAGTTTTATATGAACATAACAAAACTTATTTTTCATTTCCATTTTATACAATATATGTATTTAAAACCTCTGCTAAATATTTACTTGATCACAAGACGTAGAAGTGAAATTTTAAAATTATGGTTAAATAGATGATTTTTTTTGTAAATAAATGTTTGTCATGGATTGTATTGTTTTCCGTTGAAAAAGTTAGAATTAGCTTTGTTCAATTATACATTTTATATCTCCTACATATCCATAGGGGTGTAAGGTTGTGTTATAGAGGTAGTACCTTTTATTGGAACGACCACATCGAGCGTCATAGACGGGAGATGGTTCTTGATAACTGGTCCTCATAAGACACCTAACTCTCACTTATGGCTCCTCGTGCCACACCCCGGGCAACTGCATTGGTCTGCAGGCTAAACTAAGTGAGGGTAACCAGGAGTTTTCTGACCCGGAAAACTAGTACCTGCTTAGGGACCCTTGTCCAGGGTTACGGATGAAGACCACAACGGTATCCACGGCGGAGAAGAACAGCTTCGGTACGGTGTGTATGGCGGAAGTGGCACCTCATTTTTAGGGTTAGTATAAAATTAAATGTAGCGTCTGATCCAGAATGGACGGCTACAAACAGCGTCTGACCCAGAATGGGCGGCTGATAACTCACTCACCAACCCGCCTGGCAAGCGTGGTGTTTTAACTGCCATTACCCCCCCCCATTTTTATCATGGCGAATAATAAAACAAAAGGAAATGGTCCCCAGGTGGGTAAGAAATTTTCTGAATCACACACCTCAAAGGTCTGCCTCACGGTATCGGCATAAGACGAGCACAACATAAATCAAAAAAACCTGTCAACCTGTCAATAGGGACATATAACATTAGATCAATGTCCACAGATGAAAAAGTACATGAACTGGAAGAAGAATTAATAAACATAAAATGGGATATCATAGGCCTATCAGAAACTCGAAGAAAAGAAGAAAACCGAATACAGCTAAAATCTGGTAATCTACTATATTATAAAGGAAATGAAATGAATAGTAAATTTGGAGTAGGATTTATAATAAATAAAGCTATAAGTAAGCACGTCCAAATTATCAAAGGTATATCAGATCGTGTCGCCTATGTCATACTTAAAATAAGAAGAACATCAATTAAAATTATCCAGGTATATGCCCCCACGACAGCTTATGATGAAGAAAATATCGAACTATTTTGTGAAGATATATCAAAGGCTAAACTAAAATAGGAGATTTTGGGTATGGCCAGAGAAATGATAGAGGTGATACTTTGATGAACTACCTAGAAGAAAAGCATCTATACGCAATGAACTCCTTTTACAAAAAGAAGCCCCAACGAAAGTGGACATGGATCAGCCCTAATGGATCCACAAAAAATGAGATCGACTACATACTGTCCACGGAACGATATATCATTAAAGATGTAACAGTTCTTAACAGATTCACAACAGGTAGCGATCACAGGATGGTCAGAGCAAAAATTAGTATTGACGGTAACTATGAGATGAAAAGAAAAATAAGTAGAAACTGGAATCTAGTAGATAGAAACAAACTAGGTCAATATAAAGAGATATACAAAGACCTATTAAAAGAACAACTTACCCAAAGATTAGACAGTGACGATAAAGATATAGACGAAATAGACAACATACTTACAGCAACAATGATTACATCAGGAAAAGAAATAGCAAAGAAGGATCTAAAAAAGAACAACTATATATCAACAGAAACAAAGAAGCTTATGGATAAAAGAAGGAAGCTGAACGAAGAAGGCAAAAGGAAATCTATAGAATATGTAGAAATTAATAAAACAATAAGCAGAATGATAAAAGAAAGTAAGAGAAAAGAACAAGAAATAAAAATAGAAGAAGTAATACAAAACAACAAAAATATGAAATGCTTAAGGCCGAAATTAGGTAAGTTTGAAATTAACAAAATAAAAGATGTAAATGGAATAGAAACAAACGTTAAAGATGACATCATAAATATAATCCACCATTTCTACTCAGAATTATATAAAACAAAAAAGGAACCACCAGAAGAAATTAAAAACCAACTTAAGGTCAAAATAAAAAATGTCAACTCAGAGCTGCAGCCCGAAATAAGCAAATCAGAAATAAAGAAGGCATTGAAAGAAATGAAAAACAACAAATCGCCTGGAAAAGATGGAGTAACTACAGAGATGCTGAAATATGGTGGAAAAGTGGTAATTAATACTCTACATTCCCTTTTTAACAGGATATTAAAAGAAAAAAGAATCCCAAACAACTGGAAGGAATCAGTAACCATTATCCTACACAAGAAAGGGGATAAAGCAGATATAAAAAACTACCGTCCTATAACACTCCTCAATGTAATGTATAAACTCCTAACAAAAATTTTAACCAATAGATTGACGACAAAATTCGATGGATACCAGTCGAAAGAACAAGCTGGTTTTAGAAAGGGATTCAGCACAAGTGACCATTTACTAAGTATGAAAATACTTATAGAACGAGCAAATGAATACCACATTCCTCTATATATGGCGTTCATAGATTTCGAAAAGGCTTTCGACAGTGTCGAACATTGGGCAGTGAAAAGTTCTTTGATTAACAGCCGAATTGACCACAGATATACGGAACTAATAACCAATATATATAAGGAAGCCAAAACAAAAATTAAAGTATATGAAGGAACAAAATCATTACAAATAAGTAGAGGCGTGAGACAGGGTGATACAATATCACCGAAACTTTTCAATCAGGCTCTTGAAGATACTTTTAAAAGATTAGAATGGGAAAAAAAAGGTATAAAAATTTGTGGACAACGCTTGAACCATCTAAGGTACGCTGATGACATCGTATTGATAACCGATAAAAAAGATGAATTATTTGAAATGATGAAAGAACTGGACGTAGAAGCTGGAAAGATAGGCCTTAATATGAATTACAGCAAGACCAAAACTATAACAAATACAGATGAAGACATCACAATGAGAATCGGACAAGATGAAATAGAACAAGTTAAGGATTATATCTATCTTGGTCAAACTATAAAACTTAACAAAGAGAACCAAACAGCAGAGATCAAGAGACGAGTTAGACTGGCATGGGCGGCATTTGGCAAACTAAGCTACATTCTTAAAAACAAAAGATATCCACAGCATCTTAAGACCAAAGTATATAATCAATGCGTACTCCCTGTTCTTACGTATGGCTCCCAAACGTGGACATTTACAAAAGCAAACATGGACAAAATCATAAAAACCCAAAGAGCAATGGAAAGACAAATGTTGCACATAAGACTAATGGATAAGAAGAGAAACGAGTGAATAAGAGAGAAAACAAAAGTGAGGGATGTTAGACAAGAAGTTGCAAAATTGAAATGGAGATTTGCCGGACACAATATAAGACAAAAAGAAGACCGATGGAACAAAATTCTTATAAGTTGGAGACCGTGGGAATATAAACGAAGCAGAGGAAGGCCCCAAATGAGATGGGTAGATGATATCAAGAAGCACGTGGGCTCTAGATGGATGACTGTTGCGACAGACAGAGAAGAATGGAAAAGGATTGGGGAGGCCTATGTCCAAAGATGGACCGAAGACGGCTAATTAGATAGATAGATCGATAGACATATCCATAAGAACACAAAAAATAGCTGTTAACCACAATAAAAACAGCCAAAAACGAATATCTGGGTCACATCATGAGAAACAGCGAAAGATATCGATTGATGCAATTAATTTTACAGGGAAAAGAAGAAGGCAAACAAGGACCAGGAAGGCGAAGGATTTGCTGGCTGAAAAATGTAAGTACGTGTTTTAACACAACGACCACAAATTTGTTCAGAGCTGCAGTGTACAAAATACAGATTACCATGATAGTAACCAACATCCGAAACAGATGGGCACTACAAGAAGATATATCCAACTTAAAATGGGCATATAAAATAGAGTCCAGATTTAAGAAACTTCACTTTCAAAGGTAAGCGCGTGTAATTATATAATTGATAAGACAAGTAATTTTAAAAATATTTCATTTCACTGCTCATTACAAAATAGTAACTTTGACAGTTGAAAATATTTCACGACGAAAATATATGTACGAAAGAAAATTGCTCTTTTTTCTGTTTTTTTTTTTTATTATTAAAGAAGAAAAGTAGTTTTCAATGGCTTTTAAACCATCTTTTTTTAAACCAATATTTATTAAATTTTCCAATATGCCGATATCGAATAATTGAGTTGGCAATCAAAAAAAGTTGACAACTATAAAAATTCAAATGGTTGAAATTGAAAAATAGATTCAAAGAGAAATTGGAAACAGATATGTCACAGATTTTTTGCAGTAGTTAGGTTTGGTTCTTAAATTGGCATTTTTAAAATGAACTGTTCAGCTAAAAATAACTATCTTAAATTTAAGATAGCTTCAGCTAATAAATTCTCGGTAAGTGTGGATTTAAGCAGATCTAAAACCAACCATAGAGATTTGTACTGAATGCCCTCTAGCGTTTTAGGTCGACTATTTGTATTTGTATTTGTAATTCTAAATTAGTATGCAAAATATACTGTTGCTTTTTGCACACACGATGACCTCTATATATCAATTGAAGCCATCAGAAAGAGAGGCGACTGTCTATGTCCAATCTAGATCTCGCTGGTGTCTTCCTTTAGAATTGGATATGTATATTGCCATAGAAAAATAAAACCAAGAGACTATATAAAGCTCTACTTAAAAAGTAAAATCAATACATACATACAGAAGATTATATAAATCACTGATTGTATAAATCAACATTTGCAAATTAAAATATGCGTGATAAAAATACAAAAAACCAGAACTTATTCATAAACCTGATTGCTTTACAAAAGGGAATGAAGTAGAGTAAAAACACAGCTGGGTTTGAAAACTAAAGATTATGACACGAAATTTGGGTATCTATATTACACAAAAACCGGTTGTCTACAAAAGAAATCAATGAAATAACAGATATGATAAAATATGATACAACAGAAAAGATCAATGACTTTTACAGCTGAATGGCACATAAATATAGTAAAACAATAGGATATTCTTAATTTTAAATCTTAATTTTAGAGCGGGGAAGTAAAATCAAATGGGAAGGAATTGGCGAGGAATTTCACGTAAATCTCTACTTTCTTCGACAACTGCAGATCTATGTGATCGAGCATTATCGTCGAAAAAAAACTGGCCCCAAATGAATGCATGAAAATTAACAATAATATGTTCAATAACGTCACCTCTGTACATCTTACCATTCATACTGCCCTGGCAAAGGTGGAAATCTGTTCTTCCATCAAAGTCAGAAGCACCATCTGACACGGTCTTTAATTTCTTCGTAACCTTGTCTTGTCCATACACGTACTCGACGGCTGTCTGAAAATCGGCGAAATCATGACTCGTCTGTGTACAATACTGAATGCCATTCATCTCTCTTTGTGCCCTAGCCCTAATCTTTGATATCGAAGGACGCCTAGATAGTCGCCTAGTACACGTCTCAAAGGATGCCTAGATACCAAACCAAATGTTCTTAAACGTCTTCGAATAGTTCGAATGGAAACAAGGGTACCAGTGGCATCCTTATGGCGCTGTGACGGTGTTCGAGCAGTAAAAAAAGGCCCCTTCGCGGAGGTAGTGTACATATCGGTCATCTCGAGCCATGGAAAATCTACACCGTCATGTTCTTTGTCAATTAATTACTATTAAACTGGGAATAAGCCACAATTAAAGATAAAAATACGTTTATTGACGTTTCAATTTCCACTTCGGAAATCGTTCTCAAAATACAAAACCAAAAAAAAAAGTTTTGTATTTTGAGAACGATTTCCGAAGTGGAAATTGAAACGTCAATAAACGTATTTTTATCTTTAATTGTGGCTTATTCCCAGTTTAATAGTAATTAATTTACAATGCCACAAAAAAATAGCTTCAGAACAATATCTATGTTCTTTGTCGTTCAGAAAAATTTTCGGTGTTTCGAAATCTAGACGCAAGTTTAGAAATAACAACACGGTTAGACGAAACATTGAAAATATTGTCAAATTCGACTTGTAAGGCATCACTTTGAAGCATCCCAACAGATCTGTTGGCTTGAAAGGAGGCATATTATTACTATGCAAAAATAGCAAAAATGAACGGAAATGCGTATTACGCTATTTTGTTAAGTAAATTATCTAGCAGGTAAAATAACGTTTTCCGATTAACTTCTTTTTTTGGCTTTATTTGATAATCTGAATCTCACCTATGTAAGTATCTAACTTTTAGATATATTTGCTTTAAACAAATTCATTAAAATAATAATTCTCACCAGCATTATATATAGAGACCACTTTTTTTAACGTTAATTAAGAATTCTAGCTTTTCTAGTTGGTGTTTTTAATTATCTATAGTTCATACTATTGTAGTTCATCCCACGAAAAATAGAAAGTACTGAACACCGAAAATAACGAACAATTCTTAGTAAACTAAAGTTAATGAACTAACGGGGTTGCTCGTATATACATTGTATTTATTAAGCTGAACTTTCAATCTAAGTTGAATAATTTATCCTTTCCTGAATTTACTTTATTTCTTAATTATTTTTTATGGATTTGAGTTCTTTATATTTTGTATAGTTGCTAATAGTTTTCTAATTAATAATTTATACGAATACGCGTTGAAGGCTATAAATGAATACGTTCCAATACTACATTCGAGGAACAAAAAATATTCATTAACGTTTCGAATGCCGATATCGAATCAGTTATCAAAATATGCCATATATATATATATATATATATTATATATATATATATTATATATATATATATATTGTTATGCTATTTAAATTGTATTCTATTGCTTATTTAGAAAAGATCCTGTCTATATTTATTAAATGATCTAATCTCCAATTAATCACAATAAATCAGCATTAATTAATTACAATCTCAGGCTATTTAACTTGTACTATTTACCTTTGATCGTGGATTCAAAATATTTTCCAATTGGCTTCCTAATTAGGATAGGTAATATGACCTGAATAAAATACACAGAATTTCAACTGAACTATATGTGAGATGTCCTTTATTTTAATGAAATTTTATATAACAATCAATCCTGTAATATTTGCAATATAAAACTTTAAATATATGAGAAGTTGTTTTCTATCATGGACCCAAATGTTATTTTACATTGATTTTTAATATGTGTTATAACTAAGCTCTCTTTATAATTTTTTTCTTTAAATGATCGCAAAATTAACTGTCTCTATCATTTATTCAATTTATTTAATTAATAAATGAAAACCACACTCCTGCTCTAATGAAAAATTGACTGACCTTTCGTTCTCTGCCGTTGTAATTCTATGGCCACGCCATAAAAAAAAACCTTTCTCTGCTTCTGCTCCTATTGTGGTCCAGATGACGTACACCTTTCTCCTATCTGTCCTTGTATCTGCACCCAACAACTCGTGTAATTCTATGCAGCCTCCTTTTGAACCAATCTCCGCGCCTGTTTATAACTTCAAATGTTTCCGGCTTCGTCTGATATTAATATTCTTATACCCTTTGGTTTTTCTATCTCTCTGTACCCCGTTCCTCACACTGATCAGCTTTTACACAGCAAATAAACACACCCGGTAAATTACGTCTTCGGGACTTCAAACAAACACAAACCACAAAGCTCCTTCCTTCTTGAGCGACGAAAACTGACTAACTCACTTTTTTCCTCTCTCCTATCTCATAGCCAAAACCACTACCTCCATTGCATTCAAAAATTGATCAATAAAAATCATCCACCTCTGTGACGTATATCGTTACCAACCAACTCTCTTTATAAAACGTCATTCGGGTAATTCCAGAAAACAACATTCTTTAATTATTCTAACTAAATCTATCTGCTTTACAAATATTTCTTACTAATAGCTACAAACGATACCTGTTTCTCAATTCAATGTCTTTTGTTAATAAACTTCTACCGATATAATCTTTCGGGAGAAAAACCACCGCAAATCCCGGTCTATTGTTTAAACACTGTCTATATACACTTTTATTCTGGGTAAATCCATTCCACAATAACCGACTTATTTAAATTTCTTATCGATAATATTTGAAAGTCTTGTCTCTGAGGCCTAATGAACAATTCTTCGAACAACTTAAAATACATATTTTCTCTTATACAGGATGTTTGAAAATTTATATGCCCGTGTCTTTATGAAATATCAATAATTTTAATTTTTATTTAAGTAATAAAATTTGTATATCGGTTTTTTATTGCTAATGGACATTCAAAAGTACAACAATATATATATATATATATATATATATATATATATATATACATATATTAATAAATACATTAATTAATTAATCAATTAAACTTATTTAAATGATGCAATTATGATTCTATCACACTATTTAATCCTCTTATCTCAGGGTTATACTCGTGCTTCAATATCTATGCTTTACATATGATAGGTAAGGTCCAAAGAATACTGGAATAATAAAAAACATATATGATACAACATTATATATTGAAATAAAAATATATTGAAATAAAATTCACACTCAAATATCTTCAATAAAAAGTATCTCATATAATGATTATCCAAATTTTATTCTACGTACGTGAACCTTCAAAATTTATGGTACATACAATCTACTGATCAAAATATTCCTATCTTTTCTAAAACAAATGTGTTGTTAATAAAGAAAACCTGATGAATAGTAAAACTATCTCTCGAATGATGAGTTGTCCAAATCCTTGTTCCTTGTAGCCTACACTATCTATTCTTAGCAGTCCCCTAGGTTATCAGCAATCTTACAACAAATTGTTGCGAGCCTATCGTCTTTAATGATCTCCTTCAAATGCACGTATCGTTCAAATTATGCTAGCCTCTTCTCCTCTCGATAAACTGAATCTCTCGTTCTGGCCTGAACAATAAGTAGAAAAATATAACTTACAATATTTTACTGGATCAGCTTCTGTCAGATACACTAACTTCACGAAAAACTCACAAACATTCACTTCTACTGCTTCCTACCTATGGGGAACCACCAGAGAACAACAACTGTTCGCCTTGTACCCCTTCGAAACCAACTTATTATCTTTTTTCCCTCAAAAATCTAGCCAACTCTCATTCTTACAAACCATTCCACTTTTTTCAATCTCCTCCAATGAAAGCTCGTCATCCGTATCCCCATGTCTTCATTCAGATAACAACAATTTTTACCTACAATTATAAATTTCCTAAAAACTATTTACATGCTCGATATTTATCGAGATATAATATCAAGACGAGTAAGAATGGGATGGGCAGCGTTCGACAAACTTTCTTACGTTCTAAAAAATCAAACAATCACTCTATACTGACGAAGCAAGGTATATAACTCCTGTATAATACCGGTGCTCACCTACAGAGCACAGACATGGACATTTACACAGGCCAATTTGGATAGGATAAGGAAGGCACAAAGAGCGATGGAGCGATAGAGAAAACGTAACCAGTGGATCAGAACCAGAACAAAGACAGTAGACGCGATAGAACAAGCAGCAAAACTGAAATGGAAATGGGCTGGACACAATGAACGTCTCCAAGACGGACGATGGAACAATGCCATCGGAAAGTGGCGTCCATACAATGGCAAAGAGATCAAGAGGCAGACCACAGATGAGGTGGAAAAATGACATCAGGAAACAAGGAGGTCCCACATGGCAGAGAACAGCTCAAGATAAGAAAAGATGGAGAGAACTGGGGGAGACCTATATCCAACAATAAAGGATAGAGAATAGGTTGAAAAAAAAAATTACATGCTAATCGGTTTCTACAAATTCTTAAGAACTAACGGTAAAATATATTTCCTAAATATTCATTATATTGGCTTATCCACTGTACAAGTCCATTTGAAAAACCCGCCCGAATTAATCATGGTTTCACTAATTGCATTCATGTCACTCAAATATATTTTACAAAGAAATAATTCATGCATAATTTTAAAATTTTGTTCACTACAGGTAATCCAGGATAATATTAGTCGAATTATTTGAATTATTATATTTTGTACTTTGAAATATATTAAGCAAACCAATATTATTACAGCATAACAATGGCATAACAATATATATATATATATATATATATATATATATATATATATATATATATATATATATATATATATATATATATATAATATATATATATATACATAAATAAACTCTTAAATATTGGGGAAATCTGCAAGAAAGACGCTAATGAGTATCAATTGTTTCGCTAAACGTTTTCGCCAAAGAGAATTAATTTCAGGGCTGAAAGAGAAGAAATTATAATTAGCTACCATATATTATCTATTAAAATACACTGTTGATCTTACCGTAACTTAGAATTGTAGAGTTAGAATGTTAAAAAACTTAGCTAGTAACAACATAGTGGTTTTTTTTTTGTTACTATCCTAAAATAATCTGCATGTATAGGTGTGTGGCATAAATATTATAATATGTGGCATAAATATTATAAAGTTATTATAAATGTTTGTAAGCTAAAAATCGCTCTCCGGGATAAGCAAATTAAATAACTCAATAAATAAACAATTTGCTCTATCTGGTTGATATTTAACACATTTTAGTAACTTAATAATTTCCATAATTGCAAGGGATTGCAAAGTTATTAACATTTATAAATTATTGTATAATTAATATATAATTATTGTGCAGAAAGTTCCTTTTTTAGTCGTGTTAATATTAATATTGTTGTAGATAATGCTGCATGGGAAAGTCTGGACTAACATATGTCAAAGATGATATCAAAAAGTGTGCGAAAAAACATACAGAGAAACTAAGTGCATCCCAATATGTTCGCAAAAAGTTTAATGAATAAACCGCATAAGGTTCAAAGGTTAAAACGAAAAGTCCCATTAGAATTAATTGATGTCATAATAATAAATATATATTTATTATTATGACCACCATGTATAAATAGGTGTCAAAGATAGTCAATATTGAAGAAGTTAAAAAAAGGGGTGCATCACTGGATGTCTCCCTGCATGTCATAACAACTTAATTGACAGTGCTATTTATTATTGTCTATTATTTTCCTAAATATTTAAGCTTAAATAAGGTTACCATAAGGTTTAAATTGTATAGATAGACTGTAATAATACAAGTGGGGTTATTTAAACTAGTTGGGGTTATTTATATAAAAATTAAACTATATTTTATTTCAATAACCAAATAAGATTCTCAAATTGATTGTTCCCGTCATTGCTTGACAATAAGTCAATTTTTACTTTAATTCATGCAGCAATGAGTGAGTGTTAGGTCGAATAGTCGAATGTTATTCAAGAGTGTTAGGGCCAATGGCACAAATTTCATTACGAATTTTTTCCTTTAGCTCGTCGATAGTATTGAATCGAGTGACACATACTTTTGATTTAATATATCCAAATAAAAAGAAATCCATCGGAATCAGGTTTGGTGACCTAGCTAGCCATTTTATAAAGCCCCTTCTATTTCGTTCAAATTATTACGAACATATTATAATGGGGAACTCCGCTTTGCTAGTACCAGAAATATTTATTTGGGATGCTCGGGTTGTTATTATTTTGGAATCACGAGATAAAGTTTGGTATTCCAGTTAGGACTTGTCCGTGTCCAATATCGATAGTTTTGTTTATGCGAAATTGTCTTCTTTTTCTTTATGTTTCTCCCATTATCATGCATTTTATCTTTTCCTTATTTAGTATAAGCCCAATTTTACTGAGTCTTTTATTATTGTTCATTAACATTTTTAGTTCGTTCTTACTTATCGTTAACAGTGTTAGATCGTCTGCGAATACTATACTTTAATGGTCATTTTAGATCATTAAGTGATGACTGATTATTTCTCTCAGTATCTGTAAGAAAAGTCGTTGTTAGTGGATCAAATCTAATTCATCATAAAAATATTGCAATAAATAACAGTCCACTGAATAAATAAATAATTACAAATATCTTAAAGAGATTCTGAAACTGTTTTCTTGTAACATGTTTGTTAAGTGTTTTAATATGGGATTATACCACAATTAATGAGAATTTCTTTTCACATTTATTTTGAAATTTTAATTTCTATTTCGGAAATCGTTTTCAAAAATATTTATATTAAGAAAATATTAAATTTAACCTGTAAAACAATTTCACAGTTGCCTTACTTGGCTTCGATCTTGTAGGCATATAGCCATATTTTAATTAAAAATTTTAGAAGGTGACAGATATTTATAAAGGAAGCCATAAATGGGTGAAAAATCTCAAAAATACTACGGAAAATTTTAAAGTAGTGCATGCAGTATACAAGTCAGAAAGTTACAAAGCAACAGAAGACATGCTTATTAAAAATAGCATTACAAATATGAATCCTAGAAGCTCACTCCAGACATTCACAGCAGGAATTCAATGTTGTTACCGCTTCATGTAAATACAGTCTGTAGTCTGCCAGGGCTGCCGTCTGTGTAGTTGCGGTCTCATTTCAGCAATATATCCAATCACGAAAAATTATTGAATAGGTACGCTATAGGCTATGTAGTACGTATGTGTGAGGTTTGTGATAATTTATTAATTTTTCTGATAATTATTTTTTAGTGAATTAGCTTCATGTAGCTGGAAAAACAAACTAGAAAAAAGTCGTCCATTGACCCCAGCTGAAGTGGAAAGGAAAGTCGAAAATGTATTTGTAAATGAAAATAATGAGGATGGTGATCAAGATATCTTTTATGCCTGATTCCGAATATGAGGAGGATTATGTCGAAGGACAAATCTCCAATACTGATAATGGTGAAAGGGAACAAAGTGATAGTGAAGGAGATCATGAACCAGTTAGAAATGATGCAAGTTTACTTGAAAAAGGGCCCCAAAGAAAAAGCCAGGATACTTCAAACCTCTGAAAAAGCCTCTGGAACTTACTGTTTAATAAACAAACGTTAGATATTATTGTCCTGTCTACAAATGAAGAAATCATTCGGAAAAGTGAAAGTGTCGTTGTGCAAAGTTGCTACACATTGACAAATAACACAATAGTAAAAGCCTTGGGTTACTGTTATTATCTGGTGCATTACGTGTTTCTAACTCTAAAGTTAACAAACTTTGGTCCTACATTTTGACAAAGTTTGATGACAAAGAAACACAAGCAAAAAGAAAAATAGCTAACAAATTTGCAAATCATACGCAAATTATGGGAAATCTTTATAAGCAACTGTATATTATGCTACACTCCTTTTGAGTTTTCGACTATCGATGAACAGCTTGCAGGATGCATGAGAAAATACCCATTTAAAATTTAAGTGAGTAGTGAGCTCGATAAATATGGAAAAACATAATAGTGATAAATGACTCTAAAACATTTTATATAGTTAACGCTATTCCATATATTGGATAACTTCAAACACAGGATAATGAGTCAATCCCAGATTTTTACGTCCGAAAATTGTCGGAACCAATACATAGAACCAACAACCAACCGAAATATAATAGCAGACAACTGGTTTACCTCAGTACCTCTGGATGATATAGTAGATGAAATAATAAGGCAATTCAAGCTAACTCTCTTGGGTAGACTGAAAAAAAAAATAAACGAGATATTCCCCTATACTTTCTCGGTAAAAAAGAAGTAGGTACATCATTGTTCGCCTTCGACGAAAATAAAATATCCTCTCATACACTCCAAAGCCCAAAAAAGTTACTGCCAACATTACATCACGATGATTTGTTAAATGTTGTTACAGGAAAAACCAAACTTTGTACACATCTACAGGTAGGTTTGGCCAACTATGCCATTCTTACACTGCATCACGAAAATCCAGACCATGACCACTAAGATTTTTTTTCAATATGCTTGATGCAAGTGGTATAAATGCAATGGTGCTATTTTCTCTCGCAAATCCTCTTGGGAATGAAAATGTACATAATTATAGATCATTTCTGAAATCTTTGAGAATGGCTTTAATTGAACCACTAATGCGAGAGAGACTTCAAATACCTTCTTTACAGAAATTACCTAGGTAAAAAAATTGTGACATTCTTCAAATTAAAGACCTTTCAACACAGCATCCTACAAGTAATGCAATTTAGGTGTTATGTCTGCAGAGAAAAAGATAAAAAACGAAGCATGCATGCTCGGCTTGCCATAAAGCATATTGCATGGAGCAAAGAGCTAAAATGTGTTGTGAATGTGGTCATTAAAAGGAGTAAAATTGAAACACCTGGCTAAGAATGAATATAAGCTCTATAATCAAAAGGTACTACCTCTTATTTAAAAATACCACTTTGTAGTTAAATTAAGAATAATTATTTTAAATTTTGTTTCTGTTTTGATGTTAGAAAATGTTTTTGAATTATTTTTAAATATTTTTAATTTTTTTGTGTTGGTAAAATTAAACAGAGAAAATAAAATGATTAATTAATTTGATTATTCTTGTTGTATTCAATAGTGACTAGACAGTCTCTGAAAATCATGAAATATTTATGAAAATCATTGGGTACATAAGACCCATGTGTGTGGTTTATGTTAAAAAAAGTAGGTGTTATCTTCCAAGATTTAAAATAAAAATTGTAAATAAAATAACAACATTCTGGGGAAAAATTGATCTAAAAACAGCAGGAACCTTATCCCATACATAGGAACCATCGAATATTCTACTATAGCATTTCTAGATGCAATCAAATTATTTGATGGACTTTTAGACGACACTACAGTTTAGAAGCAAAACTAACAAAATACATCCTGAAGTTAAACTGACGCAGATAACAAAGTTACGACCTAAAATTAGTTATGCCTCAAACATCATCACCATCACTTGGGAGCCGGTGCAAATTGATCGTCATCATGGCTTCCACCAACTCCTGACCCGGCTCCCAACATCAAATTCTGTGTAGTGTACCCGTCTTTAACAACAAAAATTACGCTAAATACTTAAAACTAAATAAGTACAATATAATATTAAAATTAAAAATTCTTAGAAAAAAACTGTCTCCCTGCGTGGCTAAATATATTATGTATAAATAAATTCCGCGAAAATTTTTCAAAACTATAATTTGAAATTATTAATTTTAGATAGCTGTGGTTTTTCAGCATACTTCTTAGTTTTAAATTTATGTTTTTGAGTTCACTAATATTATTGTAAAATCTTGTTTCTTAAAATATTTCTTTTTGAAGTTGAACCATTTACTTATATACGAAGAAGGTTGCGTTTCGATTTAATTTGAGTCTCTTACCTTATATATTTAATTTCCATAGATACAATATTTAAAAACATTTAGTACATAACACATTCCTGTATAAATATTAAATATTCTCCCACGATCCGTAGACTCATAACATAACTAACTCAGTTGTTTCTAGTCATGACCTGAGTTTGTGAGTTCAAAATTGTATAACGAAGTTGGGGTGTTTCCGGGGAATAAAAGCAGTCGTGTCCGCGCATAATTTTATGTGTAAATAAAGTTGGATTTGGAATAAATACTGAATTTGAATGACATGGATTAATGTCTGCTCCTATAGTTGGTAATTACGTACGCAGGCGGCAACGAAACTATATTGCTACAGTTAAACCAGAGAAATGTTGAAGGTGTTTACTCAAAAAATTAAATTGAAAATAAATATAATATACGTAAGACTCTCAATATAATAAAGTATTATGCAATAACTATAAAAATATTATTAAAACTATTTTGTATTTGTATCAACATTGTTTAAAATTACGCAACAATGCATATAAAGTCATCAGAAAGGAAGGAGAATGTCTATAGTCAACCTAAAACTTGTTGGTTTTCTTCCTTCGCATTGGGTACGTATATAACCATAGAAAATAAAAGCAAGAGGACTATATGACACTCTATTTAAAAAGCAAAATCAATAAACTAGATATATATATACATAAAATATATATATATATATATATATATATATATATATATATATATATATATATATATATATAAAAATCCATAATATTTAAAAATTAAAATATGCGTCGTAAATATTAAAAAAAAGTAGTTATTCATAACCTAAATTACGTTATAAAAGGTGAACGAATTAGAGAAAAAACACAGATGTTTTGAAACCTAAATATTTTGAGTCGAATTGTGGATATCTATATTACCCAAACTAAACCGCTTGTACGCTGAAATCTGATGCGACAGAAAAGACGCATCACTTTTACAGCTGATTGCCACATGAACCTCAATGTAACGCAAATAGGATGATTTTGTATATAAGCAAATAATAATATATGCAAAACAAAACTACAATTATTATACAATATAGTAAATACGTATTTAAATAAACGTAAAATGTTCTGATAGAGATAAATTTAAATGTTCCAAATAAAGATTAAATGACTCTCGATTCACAGCACAAGATTAAATAGAGTTCATGAATGAATGTATTTAAATATAACAGCAACAATGATGCATATACCAGTAAACGGTACTGAATATAGCAGAAAATAGTTTTGGTAAGAAATTGTGTAGGTTGTACTTTACTAAATGGAATGATAGCATCACCGGCTATCGAAAACGACATCTTCGACGACATATAGGAACCAAAAAAGAATTGATGAAGGGGCAGCCTCCACCCCTACTAGATGGAATGACTCTCCTTTTGACTGACAGTTGATTGCGGAGCGGACCTCCACCCCTCTTGCTTGGCCGATAGTACTCGTCCCTTCGATGACTGAGCAGTCTCTACCCCTACTGGATGGAACGACTGTCAGTTGCTGACTGAAAAACTGCGTTTAGTTCAAGAGTTGTTTTTTCCAAGTCCACGCTACGTTTAGACTATAATTACAAAAGCTGTGTTTTTTTACGCGGAATCTTGGCTAACTATATGGGAAGAATGAAAACTAGCAATAAGTCTTTTAATATTTTAACAACGTTTATATAGTTTTGCGAAACTGCTACAATCGTGCAATAGAATTCCGTAAATGTACTATTACATACATTACACGTCAGAAATGTTTAACTCGTTTATACTCAAATCAAAATGAAAAAAAGGTTTAAGGAATTATTGAAATGGAAATTATGAATTACAAATAATTAATTTATACATATTAATCAGTAATTTTAAAACCAAAATAAAATTTCCCTGGTTGTTTTGCTATGTTTATTTTAATTACTTAAAATAAAAATAACTTACAAGGCTTTAAAAACATTACCGCGCAGAATAAATTACATAGAGGTATGAAGGCTACAACTAGAAAAATACTTGCAGACAATAACTAAATTATGAATATGTAGAAATTATTTTTAAAACTTATAATATACTTATATTACAGGGTATAGAGGAAAGAGTAGAAACCGATTTAAATCCCAGGCTAAAACTGAAATACAAACAATGAAGTAAGAACATCATGAGTTAACAATAGAAGAATACAAGAACCAATAAAATGGATAAAAATGGAAAACTTAAACATTCAGTACCTATTTACAAGAGAGCCCACGTTAGCCTAGCGACAGACAAACGCAAAATTCTAGAGCTACTTGACTTCTGTGTTAATGAGAGCCTTAATATGAAAAAATTTAAAACCGGGTCCAACTTAAATCTTTCGTCCAACCATTCTCTACTAATTATAACAATGATTAGTTTTCTGATATACTGCAGATACTACGGGATCCTAGACTGCACACAAAAATACAGACTGTGAGTACTTTAAAAAAAAATAAGTGAAAGATTGACTAGCAATCATCATTTTTACAAAAAGTCTACAGCAATCTGCATGGATAGCCACCCCGAACAATTCATACCATAATTAAAATAGAAAATACCCACATTGTTAAACAACAAATCGCAACAAAACGTAAATTAAGGAAAACATGGCAAAAAACCAGGATATACATAGACAAAAAACTGAACAAAGTATCAAACTAAGAAAGAAAGAAGATAAAGCATGATAATAAATACAAAGTCACTCCAACTAGAGGGGATTGGACATCAATTGGATCAAATTTAGACATATTAACAAAGATAACCAACTATATAGATTCCACTATTTCTTGAAAGACATGAGTATGAAGTGCCAGACAGTGAGAATTATGAAGGGCAAAACAGTAAGAATTACATAAAAATTGTCATTTTAAACTACTTCACACGATATTGGCTAAACTTTCAAATTAATTCAAAAATTGAATAAATTGAATTTAATTCTTTGATTTAAAAAAAGTTATGTTTTCGAAAATAGAAACAAACAAAACAAAAACGTTAGCATTGAAGCCTAATCAGTAAGCTCTAAGATATATAAAACATACAGAAACTAGACCAGATATACCAAAACCCAATTGGTTACTTGAAAAGATAGAAACAAAGATAAAGTAGCTGAAAGGACACTCCTAGATAAAAAAAGAAGCAGAAATATAATACATGCATGTAAGATTGAGGACATCATCGAGTATTTACACAAAAAAGGGAAATGAACATTGGCGATTATACTCTGACAAGAAAATAAGGAGTGCCATTCATTGTTAAGAACCGATTTTAAATCTGCCAACTGTTGGGATTTTATACAATTATAGAAGGGGTTATTTCATTATTTTTTTAGAAAAAAATTATTTTATTAGAAATTAATTCTATAATTATATCTCTGTTTGTGGCTTTGTCGCTCTATCAATTTCGTATTTTCCTGATCTTGCCTTACTTTTATGGGAATATATCTATCGTCCGTAAGAAAATTCAAACAATTACCACCAACAAAGTCCAGACAAATTAAGATATTTTTTTATCACTAAAAATAAAATGTTTTTAACCAAATAAAGCTTCAAATATTATGTGCAGAATAATTTTTAATTCGATTCCGCTAATGAACTTGATTTTTTGGTCTTTAAAAGTAGAAAAAAAAGTTTAATTTATCGTTTAATAATTTTAACTGTACTAATATGCAGCCCAGACAAGAAAACTAAGAACGAAATAGACTACATACTCTCCAATAACAAAAACATATGCACCGACGTGACAGTACTAAACAAATTCTATACCGGGAGTGACCATAGATTGGTTAGAGCGAACATTAAAATACAGACGAGAGTAGAACGAAGCAAACTTATTAAACGAAAACGATACCCAACCACCGATGTCCTGTCTCAAAAACAAACGGAATACCAAAAAGAACTAAGCACAAGACTAAAATCAATAGAGACACTGAAACAGTTGGATATAAACGGACTAGCCACTAAAATAAAAGTAACTGTAACAACATCGGTTAAGAAAATTTGCTCAAACACGAAAACAGCCAAAACATCTAAACTCCAACCTAATACAATTAAATTACTCCAAGAAAGACGAAACAGAACAGATCGAACTTCGGACAGCTTTAAAAGTTTAAACAAAAATGTGAAGAAAGAAATCAGGAACGATCATAGAAACTATAATAACAATCTAATAAAAAATATAATACAAGATAACTGCAACATGAAAGTACTCAAAGCAAAAAACTCAAGCGGCACAACAAAAATCATAGAAATAAAAAATGAGAAAAACGTCACCGTCAGAGACAGAAAGGAAATAAGCGAGGCCATTGAAAAATTCTACACTAAACTATACTCGGTAAATACACAACCACAACAACGACGTACTCAACGAACAATAATTAACACCGGCTCAGAAGAAATACCGGACATAACCGACTATGAAATAAGAATGGCCCTAAATCAACTTAAAACGAATAAATGTCCGGGAGAGGATAAGATTACAGTTGAAATGTTGAAAATTGGTGGCAGAAAAATGGAACAGGTATTAAATGTTTTATTTAATAAAGTAATTGATGAAGGAAAGATTCCTCAAGAATGGTACAACTCCGAGGTCATTTTATTATTCAAGAAAGGAAACAGAGCAAACATCGAGAATTACCGACCAATATCCTTGCTATCACATCTGTATAAATTACTTACTAAAATCATAACCAACCGCCTAACACATAAGCTCGATTTCTATCAACCTATCGAGCAGGCTGGATTCAGAAAACATTTTAATACCATAGACCACTTGCACACCGTAAGAACACTGATAGAAAAATGCACCGAGTATAATGTTCCAATTCATATGGCGTTCGTCGATTTCCACAAAGCATTCGATTCCATCGAATTATGGGCAGTGCTTGAATCTCTAGAAAATGCACGCATAGATTCAAGATACATTAACATAATTAAAAACATATATGAAAATGCCACAATGCATATAAAACTGGACGAAAGCACAAAAACTAATCCCATAAGACTACAACGGGGAGTAAGACAAGGAGACACCATCTCTCCCAAACTATTTACTCTTGCTCTAGAAGATATTTTTAAGAAACTGGAATGGAACAATAAGGGTATCAACGTCGACGGATCATACTTAAACCATTTGAGATTCGCAGATGACATAGTTTTAATAGCCGATAATATCCAAGAACTAAATGATATGTTACAACAATTAAATGCAGTTTCAGGAGCGGTAGGCTTAAAAATGAATTACAGCAAAACAAAAATACTGAGCCGAGACCAGACAAATATAACAATACAAAATCATACCATAGAAAATGTGGAACATTATGTATATCTAGGTCATGTTATCAAACTAGGAAAACCAAATCAAGATGCTGAAATTAAAAGAAGAACACAACTGGCTTGGGGCGCTTTCGGCAAACTAGCACATATCTTGAAAAACACCTCCATTCCTATAAACTTAAAGAAAAAAGTGTATAACACATGCATACTACCTGTTTGTACCTACGGCTTGGAGACAGTAGCACTTACCAAAAAATCTGCCAAAAAATTAGAAACAACGCAAAGAGCAATGGAACGAATCATGCTTGGAATATCACTAAGAGACAAGATTAGAAACACCGAGATACGACGTAGAACGAAGATTAGGGATATTGTGGAAGAAATTACAAAAATGAAATGGCGCTGGGCAGGTCACGTAGCCCGATATAATGACAACAGGTGGACACGGAGAATTCTAGAATGGAGACCAAGGACGACAACAAGAAGCATGGGAAGACCTCAAAAAAGATGGGTAGATGACATAAGAGCAGTGGCAGGCAAACAGTGGATTAGATTGGCGCAAGATAGAGAAAGATGGAAGCAATTGGGAGAGACCTACATTCAGGAGTGGATGGAAAATGGTTGACAAAGAAGAATATGCAAGTGTTTATTTTAAGTTCTAAAATTACTTATTTACGATGAATAATCATTGTTAAAATACCGGCAAGTGCTTATCTTTAAATGGACGATTTCAATTTTTCATTTAGTTGTCATCTTTGCAACAATGTTGTTTATAGATGTTGATGTGGTAGTTATAATTATTGTAGTATTTTTTTTTGTTGTTTGTTTTTTGAGACTGTCTATCTGTGTATAAAAAAATATTTAGAACATTGGAAAAATCATTTTTTGTCCGTGAAAGCAAGACAACTCAGGTAGTAGTAGAAAAAGTGTAATAGTGATATAAAAAACAATGACACTGAGACTGGAACTGTAGAAAATAGTGTACGACCAATCAAAAGGATTGTTTTCAATGTAGAATCCAAGAAAATTACTTACCTATCAGGCAATACATATTTTTATACTTTATCTGCAACTGTTCAGTTTTCTTTTTAATATGCGTTTTTTATTTGAATTTGACGTCCAGATTTAAACCCAGGTATGTCACTGTTTCCTTGTTAGTAAAGTTAATATGAACTGTTTTCTGTTCATTAAACTTTATACTCCATTTTTTGGACCAGCATTCTATGCCATTAATTGCATTTTGTAAGTTAACCGTAGATACGTAACCGCATAATTGCTCCCATTGTCAGGACTGCTGTATCACCAGAACATGTGGCTAGTTGAATGTTTTCTCTCTCCGGATTGTCAGATATATACAAAAGGTATAGTACTGGTCCAAGAACGCTACCTTGTGGAACCTCTGCGTTTATTGGCTTTTAACTTAAAGTACTCGCTTTCCATTTTAACTCTAAATTTCGCTTCATTAACAGCCCGTCGTGCCATACTTTGTGATATACTGTTGTGATATCTAGAAATACTGCTATACAAATTGTGTCCCCTTCCAATGCTTTCTCTATTTTAGTTATTATTCGATGGATATGATCAACTGTGAAATGTTTATCACAAAATCCAAATTGGTGTTTTGTAACAATATTTTTTTGTTTAAATATATTATTCATTCTTCAAAGTAGCAATTTTTCAAATACCTTTGAGATTATGGATAGTAAGGAGATTGGCCTGTATGATGGTAATTCTTGGTTATTTTGTCCTACTTTGGGTATCAATATGATTTCTGCAGTTTTCCAAATAACAGGAATATATCTAAGTCTAAAAGATGCATTTATTGGGGTAGTAAGCTTTACTATGACTTTTCTATATAATTTTTTTAGTATCTCAACATTTATCAGGTCAAACCCAGGCATTTTTTTTGTATTGATTTTCTTGATTTATTTTTGAACTTCTTTTGTAGTATTCAATTGTATGTTAATAGAATCAGTACCTACTCGTTCATCGTCTACATGAGTTTCCCCAGGGTTTGGTTGAAATATATTTTCTAAATAATCAGCGAGCGCATCCACTTTCTCTTTGGGATTTCTTGCCCATGATCTATTTTGTTATCGTAAATGTTGAACTGGCTGATTTATCTTTCTGGTCGTCTTACAGAGGGAGTAATCGGTGCATTCATTATCAGTTAGTTCTCTCAGGTACTTACTGATTGATACGTTTTTAATTTTAGCGATTTCTGTTTGCAGATGTTATGCGGGAACGTTTTGCTTATTTTTATTTTCAGTTATTCGAGTCCTCTGCTATACCTTTCGAGCCTTTCTTTCATCCTGAATCAACTCTCTACTTTCTCTCTGGATATGAAAAAATCTAAGAGGTCCGGGATTCTGTTTGCATCACTTGGTCCGTAAGTGGGTTTTCCAGTAGAGTGCTATCTACATTTGTGTCCAGTCACAACATGCTGCCATTCTTTATCTTTAGGTATTGAGAGCCTGGAGCCCCAACAAGTATTTTTGCATTGTGAAAAGTAAGATTGACGTTTACATTATTTAGAAAAAACATTCGCAATGGTTGAACTGATGGTTCACTTGTACCTATAAATAAAGGTTCTCAAATAATAAATGTGCACTGTATATATCTTCAAATGGTTAGGTGCCAAATGTTTCAAAGCTTTGCGGAAAAAATAGAAAAATGTAGTTTATATTATCATCAGAATATAAATTCTAGTATATGTGAACAGTGGTTTAGGAACAAATTTCTTCCTAATATATCACCTAGCAATGATGATAATTATGGATGATATGGTGATAATTATGTTTAATGCCAGCTATTCCTCAAGACTTCTAAAAAAAATTCCCGAACAGTTCGTCAGGAACTAAAAGATTTCCTCTCAGATAGTGATTTGTATTTTGAAGAAAACTATAATAAAAAAACAATTACTTGAAGTCCCTCGTACTAAAATTTATGACAAACAATATATAGGTAGGTACTGGACACATTTGCAACAGAACATGAACATACTGTTTTGAGGTTACCACCTTATTTTTGGATTTTTAAGTCCACAAAACTTATTTAGGAACAACTTAAAAAAATTAATTTAATTTAATTTGATTTAATTCGATATGAACTATAAGAGATCAAAAATTTCGACTGGAAAAAGAAGTAAACCATATAGTTAATGTAGAAAATGAATACAGAAGACTAGGACAATCAATTTCAAACTGTGGACAATTTATTATTGATCTGTTTGATAGGGACCATGATGAGATCTTGTCTGCACAAGAAATATTTTAGACAAGGCTTGCAAATGTGGTAACTATTTCAGTTAAAACCGTTCAGTTTTTTATTGTACATTGTTAAGTTTTGTTTAAAACTTTATTATTATTATTATTTTGTTATATTTAAAATACTTTTCCGCTGTTTTATTTATGTGACGTCATAAATACGCTTAAATGCTTACAGAAAATGGTAATGTACCTAGTACTTTTTTCCGACAGGGTAGCAAATTGATAATTTTTTGACATTTTACTTTTAATCATTTCAGATTTTTCTGTTTTTTGACTATATCACAGCCACCTTTACTTCCAAGCCATGAAGTAAAAAAGGCAACACCGCATTCTATGACGTCGGTAGTCCGATAATCAGCTGTAAGGTCTACCAGAATATTAAACTAATTTGAATTTTAGGAAACTGATATTTTGAAAACTTCAATTCATTACAGAAATATTTTTAGGGAAATTAAATTAATAAAACCTTATATATACCTAGTAAATATATATAAAGTTTTATTATTATTTAGGTTATATTATCAATAAAATAATCACTAGAGTAAAATTTATTGCACTTAAAATACAGTGTCAAACAGTTAATCTTACAATCAAATGCAGTCAAGAATCTCTAGAAATTTTAAATATTAAGTACTTAAGCATATAAATAATACAATACATTAACACGACATTTAAAAAGATTATTAAAAATACAAAAGATATAAAATTTGTGCTAAGTAAAAACTTAGTGTAACTATTATGATTAAAAAATTCATCCTAAGAAATCAGACACAATATAAATATGGTTCTAAATTAATCTAATTGAAAATTAAATATTTTACTATTTACTTATAACTTTTGTTGAATTTTCATACTTAGATATACAAAAGTAGCAATTTTAAATATGAATAGGTTTGTTGTCATATAGACCAAGTTAAAAGAGGTATACATGAAAAATGTGTTGAATGTAACATACCATTTATAACTTGTATATCGATTTAAAATAGCCTATATTCTCAAAAGATTTTTGAATGTAATACTCAAATTTGTTATCACTTATCTAAAAAGCAGATCTAAATGAGAAAGTAAGTTCTCTAATTGTGACCATCTTGTTAATTTACTATATTGTAAAATCCATTTCAAATCATTACCACTTAATCTATTCTTACCTACATTGACGATTACACTAAAATTACTGCTAACTATTACACTACATATTACACAAATATTATCACACTTGTGTCCCAACTGATTAATGTTTAATACATAGAAATATACACAGTCACTTGTAATTTTACTTGTCCAGTTTTTCAATGGGATATTATTGTCTAAGTCTAATTGACATAATTATGTTATCTCTTGTTCCCTCTTCTTATGCAAAAAGTTTCTTCTGTCTTCGGGATTCCTTCTTTCTTTAGTACGATGAACAGTTACATATGATGGTACTTCAGGAAATATATTAGGAACTGCATTGCCTTTTAATTTGGGAAATATTAACTTTTCAATGTGTACATTTCCATCTTTATCTTCTCATTGTTCAGTCCGCTGAATATCATCTTCATGAAAATGTTTGGCACATACTACGGAAGATTTGGTAATTGTACAGCCTTCTCTATGAATAGAGCATAACCCAGTATACCTTCTTTGGGGATCTTTGGGAAACAAAAACGTACTTTCTGCCTGTTTCGTTTTTAAAGTACTGGCATAATTGGTTTTGCAACCAGGTACACAACAATGCCAGAGCATCTGTAACAAAAAACAAAAGTATTATTATTGTTGTTTTTAGTTTACATATTTTGTAACAAGAAGCAAAAGTATTATTATTTTCAGTTTGTTTTGTAGGTTATATTTATACTTGCCTTTTAAATTGTCGTTAAGAATCTTCTAAAAGTTCTAAATTTAATGAAATTTCACTTATATTAATATTTTCTAATTGATTTAAACACAATTTACAAATAAAACATTCGAATAAAGTTAAAAAAACAATAAATTCAACAAACTTTACAAGCCTTCCTATATGAAATGTTAAACCAAAACAAACCACAGTCGGACTACCACGCGTTGTTGCCAAATTTCTACTTCATGGCTTGGAAGTAAAGGTGGCTGTGACTATATGCATATTACACATTGTTATTTTATGATTTAATACTTATACTTCCTTCTTAAATCTAGCACATATCGAAAAATGATTCATGTTATCTAAAAATTATTATCGACAAGGTGCTGCGACAGCAAAGATCGTATTACCATTAAATGCGTACTTGTGATCATATTAAATATTTGTTAATTATTGAATAATAAAATTTTTGGATACCTTAGTGGAAATTGCATTAGCAAATGATCAGTAGATAAAAATGTTATTTAAAATATGCGAACAATTTTTGCAATCACTGTTTATCGTTGTTGTTATGATATCGGCTGTTAAATTTTTGTGTTCTATTGCTTCGTACTCATTTTATTAATTAGTTTTTTATTGTGAAGTAAGCCAAAATATTAATTACTATTTAAATGGGAATAAGCCACAATTAAAGGTTAAGATACATTTATTGACGTTTCAATTTCCACTTCGGAAATCGTTCTCAAAATACAAACATTAGTAAATTAAATAAATTTTGTTTTTTTTTTGTTACTTAGTGAAAAATTCTTTTAACAATTTAATTTTATCTGACTCATTTATATTGACAATTCAGACATACATTATACATTTTAAAGTAGACGACTTGAAAATGATGGCCAATATTTTAATAAACGTCAATAAACGTATTTTAACCTTTAATTATGGCTTATTCCCATTTAAATAGTAATTACTGTAAAATGACACAAGAAAATAGCTTCAAAACAACAAAATATTAAATGAAATGAGGTTGAATGCTCGAATAAATGAACTTTGAAAATAAGGCTATTATCGAGCACAAGTTAATTAAATCAAGCCCAAGTACTTTCGCTTATAATAGCATCTTCAGGGGCATTTCGTCAAAATAAGATCTATCCAGCAAGCGTAGGAAGTTGAAACATTAAAACTAACATAAATTATACAAAACACTACACTAAAACGAGGACAAACAGTTTAAAATTGCTTCTACGCTACATTCTCTGTCAGTTTCTGGAGGGATAATGCCCTCTGAGAGATTATCCCTCCAGAAACTGACAGAGAATGTAGCGTAGAAGCAATTTTAAACTGTTTGTCCTCGTTTTAGTGTAGTGTTTTGTATAATGTATGTTAGTTTTAATGTTTCAACTTCCTACGCTTGCTGGATAGATCTTATTTTGACGAAATGCCCTGAAGATGCTATTATAAGCGAAAGTACTTGGGCTTGATTTAATTAACTTGTGCTCGATAATAGCCTTATTTTCAAAGTTAACAAAATATTAAGTTAAATTAAGACGGTTTGCCATATATTTCATCAGTTTTTTGAAGAATAAAATTGGATATAAGCAATGGTAGTTCCGACATCCATGTCATGTACCCGTCTGACAAGAAGAAAAAAAAATTTTCTGGAAGGTATATCATGGACTAAATGGATGGGCTAAAAAAACAGTACTTTCAACGGAAGCTGTTAATGGCTGTTCTTATTTAACAGGAGTATCAGTGGCAACAGTTAAACCATGGACGTATAAACACAGATGGACTCAGTTATTTACATAAAATTGTGAAGTCAAAATTATTTGAATAGGTCACATTCTCAGCACCTTCAGCTGTTGTCACGTTTTGTTTTAAAATTTCTTATTCGCGAGTCGCTGAAAATATTACTCCGTATTTTATACTCTACAGGTGCTATCAAACCAAAATAATAATTTATTGGTTCGATTAATATATTTAATTGTAATCAAAATATCGAGTGTGCACATAGTGTGCATTATCATTTAATAATAGCGTATAATAGATATCAATCAATTATTTTATATGTAGAAGCACTGAAAACTATTTATAAATGGCAACGGTTGTTTACATTTCTCTGTCTTATGGATCTACGTCAAACTTCAAATGCCGTTCCATGTTTGTTTACTTTTTAGAGTAAATGAGGAAAAAGTTATTTTTCGATATTTTGGCTGTATTTTGAGTGATATTTGTGAAAAGTGAAATAAAATAAACGAAATATTTACATCCCGATCTCTCATTTCATTTGTAAGTACATACAATTTACATTATTTAAGATGAGGAAATGAGGAAGCGTGTTTGTTTACATTTTAATAGGCGTACCATTGGGTTTATTCATGTTCATTAATGTATTGAATAAGATATGAGTTCATTAAAATTGTAGACATTTATAAATTGTAAGTAGACATCATCTGATTAAAAAAGATCTGTTTAGTACCTTTTTAATTTAATATTTCTCATGGATACAAATAAATTAGTGAAATGAATAAAACTCATTTATTTTTCTATGTAGATTTCCAAATAATATTGACGATCGAACTATTTGGGTAGCAAATTAAGGAGAAAACATAAAGATTTTTTATTGTAGCATTATTTTGATACTATTAATAAATTAACTTGAATTCAACTATATTTAATTGTATTAATTTTAAAGCAAATAAAATTGTATTTTAATTTTTCTTTAAAGACGTGATTTGTTAATAGTTAAACTCTCGATTTTTTTTTTAAATTCTTTGAACGTGTTTTTATACATTATTACTACTTCCAATTTTTAAAATCTGAATAATTACCCGCGAGTAAAAATTCAAGCACGCTTATGCTCATCGCGGAAGCATCACATTCTATCGAAGCTTCAAAACATTGTGTGTTAAAGGTATCTTATTGCTGTGTCCATCTGTTTATACGTCCATGAGTTAAACGTATTGTGCGTGCGAAAAAACGCTTAAAAGTGATTTTAAACCTCCATATACAAATCATTGCAGACGAAAACCTGATTCAAAAGAAAAATAGCTTAAAAATTACGGTAGAGTTGAGTTAATGCGTTAATTTTGGAGATTAGAAAATCACGTAATACTTTGAACATACTTTCCTTCTTTGATAATAAAGATATCGAGATGATTTTTTTACGAAAATGTGGAGAAATAATGAGGCAATCTCGAAATATTAATAACATGTAAAGTTTGTTTATAATACATTCTACAGGGTGTTGCAAAATTAAATGAAAAAACAGAACTTTATTTTTACACCCCATATATACATATAACGTTGACATTTCTCAAAACACATTATTACACTTAGTAATTAATTAGAAATATACCCATAATGTGAAAAATAAATCATCGAAATCCAATTAAGGGTTCGAAAGAAATATAGTTTCAAAATCATGGTCCATTTAAGGTGCTGCGTTAATTTTGGAGAGTAGTATATATCGCTATAAAATGTTACTAAACTTTTAACAGATATTAATTTTCATTTAATTTTGAATTGCACAAAATATTAAGGCCGCAGAATTATTGATGCTAATATAATTTTCTCATCCCTGATTTGGATTTTAATTTAGCAATTGTAACATCTAACGGTTAAATTTGACGCTGTTTGCGAGAAGTTCTACTCTGTAAATAGGATGATTGTCATCACTGTTGCCAAGCAAATATTATAAGCGGCCTTGCTACAAAATGCACTGTTCTATTAGTTCTATCCACAGACCAGTTTAGAAGCTTCACTAAACATCATCAAATATGTCAGACTCTAAGAATTTTATTTCGACAGATTTTTTTTAATTATAGTTATTTAGACGCCATTATCTGTTTTCATATTTGTGAATATATGTTATTTAACTTTAACTTTGTGAAACTGTTGAAGTTAGATGCAAATCTGACGTTCCCGTTGTTTTAATTTGAGTAAGTTTAAAAAATGTAATTAAAAAAAATGGGTAAAAACTCGAGTGAGTTGGGTTTTATTAATATTCTCTTGAAATTACAAATTCCATCTAAAATTATAAATTTCACCTGAAATTACAAACTATGCAAATAATATATTATAAAATAATTATACATAATTACCTTTAAAAAAGTCTACTGTAGAATTCTCTAGGTCTAATTATAAGCAAGATACGGTTCTTCAAACGTTTCTACTACGATATTTGCTCAGTTGTAAGACTATTTTTTAAATTTCTCATTATAACTTTTTTTCTTGTATATTTAGGTGTATGCATTATGAAATAAACAAGAAAGCTTATTTTCTCTACTTTAAAATAATCTATTGTGAAAATATTCTAGAACTAACGGTAACCAAGATATTGTTCTTCAAATTGTGATAATTGTATCAATTTATATACACACAACCAAACTTACAAACATCAAAGGCAACAACTTAATAAAGATCGTGGAACTATTTAACAGCATTTACAAATCTGGTATCATACCTAATGAATGGCTAGTAACAACAATAATAGCCATACCCAAAAAGTCTAATGCGAGACAATGCTCGGAACATCGCATCATCAGTCTCATGTGTCATATATTAAAGGTCTTCTTAAAAATCATTCATCGGAGAATATATAAAGTTGACATCGGACCCTCTCAATTTGGCTTTAGAGACGGACTAGGAACTAGAGAGGCACTGTTTGCTTTTAATGTTCTAACACAACGATGTTTAGACGTAAATACGAGGACATATTTGTGTGTTTCCTAGACTATAACAAAGCATTTGATACAGTAAAACATAGGCCACTGATGCAAATACTGTAAAATAAAAATATTGATACAAGGGACATGCGAGTGATAAGGAATCGATACTACAAACAAGAAGCTACAGTACGAATTAACAGCTCGATATCAGATAGAATACAGATCAAAAGAGGTGTTCGGCAGGGCTGTGTGTTTTCTCCAACCTTGTTCAATGTCTACGCGGAAGAAGTTATTAAAAAAGCTCTTATGAACGAAAAAGCCGGAGTAAAGATCAACGGTCACCCCATTTGCAATATCCGATATGCTGATGATACCGGGCTCATAGCAGAAAATATTGACGACCTACAGAGATTACTAAACAAAGTGGTAGAAGCAAGTGAAGAATTTGGTCTGTCACTGAATACAAAGAAGACCAAATTCATGATAATTACAAAGAAATTATAATGCCTTTAACAACATGAAACAAATGTTGTGTAGCCGAAGCCTAAGCCTAAAGCTGAAAATACGAATGCTTAAATGTTATGTTTTCTCGGTCCTGTTATAGGGGGTAGAGGCGTGGACACTAAATAAGCAATGTATGGGTAAGCTGGAGGCATTTGAGATGTGGGCGTACCGAAGAATGTTAAAAATCTCCTGGAAGGATAACATAACTAACCAAGTTGTATTAGACAGGATGAACAAACAAAAGGAGGTCGTATTGAGTGTTAAAATGAGGAAACTATAATACCTGGGACATATTACACGTGGGAATAAATATCAACTGTTACAACTAATTATGCAAGGAAAGATTGAAGGTAGGCGCAGCATAGGTAGGAGAAGAATGTCATGGTTGAGCAACCTCAGGGAGTGGTTTGCTTGCACTTCCATACAATTGTTCCGAGCGGCAGCATCGTTCTTAACATTACGCCTTATGTAAGCTCCAATTGCTAAACAAATTGTCACACAAGTGCTAAACAAATACTAAACATTTTATTGTTGTAGATTGTTTTTTGGATTATCCCGGCGAGGTCTAATTCTGTTTTAAGCATATTCTAGAACCAAATCAACATACCCTCGTGCTATTAAAGTTGGTTGAATGGAAATTAAAGAAGTTTTTTCACCGACCATATTACATCCCCAGAACATAACACATCCTTCTTTAGGTCTGTGAACACAACTGGCTGTTTTCGTTCTTGTTTATCTTCCTCGCCTTCTATTTACACGAATGCATCGGTCATATGATTTTACACAAATCCGGTTTCGTCTCAAAATAGCACATTTTGCCAATTTCCAATGTTTCAGTTTTGGTATTGAAGACACCAATTTAGGGTACCAATCTTGTGCTGCCTGGTTAACTCGGGTATCCGTAACTGTCTACTGCTGTATAGTCCTTGGGCACTACGTCTTCATCTTATCGTTTCAACTGAAACACTTACACATGTACCTTCCAATAGCTGCTATTGGAGTTGCGGGTGAGAAACTGTTAGGTCTCTTCTAGCTATTTAGACAATAAAACGATCGTGGCAAGCCATTGTTACTTTTTGGTCACTTTATTTTGGTCTATTCTTAAGCGTTCCTAACACTTGATACCTAGCATAGGTTTTGGACACAACGCACTGTGTTACGCTTACCACTGTAACTATGTCCCTCTGGGAGATTCCTTGCTCCACAAGACGAATAATATTTGCCCGTTGCACATCCGTTAACCCCACATAAGTCGTTTTGAAAGCAAAAGTTAGTTTCTTTATTTTCGTTTAATTTACAACTAAAACAAATTATCTATACAATGCCGGATAGTGTTATCTGACTGTTTTATTGTACTGTTTATTTTCATTAAAAACTGTATAATGTAAAATAATATATTTTAAACTAATAATAAAAAAAATATATTATTTTGAAATATAAGGTGATTCCATATAAGTCTGGTTGTGTATGTACCTAAAGGTACAAGGAAAGAATACTCCAGTTCCAGTAGGCAGACACGAAAATACCACTGAACCTCTAAAAATCATATGAACAAACTGAATTTTGTTGAGAATGTCAATTTTTAAACCCCAAAAAAGATGCAAAAAGTTTACCACTCCTACCCCGGGCTTAAACAGCCCCTCTTGTGGAGGGCGGAAAACATCGATTTATTTACCAAAAATCTGTTCGCCGTATAGAAAAACGTTTTATACAAAAAATGTAGTTGATATAACCTTGAACAAAAAAATGTATATTAGCACGTTTTCTGTAGAATGAACCGTTCTCTCAGAAACAACGCTTGAAGCGACCGGCAATTTTAAGTGTGTCACGCGTGCGAACTGCGAAATCAATTTTGTAAATAACATTTTTATCAGCTCGATATGTTTTAATCGGATTTGATCAGATTGTCCCTGAAAAACTAAAATGGGTTTTAAAGATAAAAAGTGCAGCTTTCATACGCAATTTTTGCATTTTGTAGTAAGTAGCAAAACTCGTTAAAAATAGAAAACTTTAAAAAACTGTATCTGGCTTTAAATTAGTCCTAGAATCTTCTACAGTAGACCATTTTAAAGGTAAATATTTTTTCTTTGTATTTAATCTGTCATTGTATATACCTAAAACTGCGTAGAAAAGAGTTATAGACCAATTTTGCATGGGAAAATCATAATATACAGATGCTGTGAATCCTGAACACTTCTACTAAATGTCATTTTAAAGAGAAATGATATATCTTTTTTTTTTGTAAAGCAATGTGTTTACAAAATTCTTGTTACCCTCGTGTAAACAAGTTATTGACAACAAAGAAAAATCGCATGTGTTCCTGTTTTTTTTGCCCCGTTATTTAATATATTTTTATAAAAAAAAAATTTAACTTTAAGTACCATTTTGATAGAAAATTTAATTTTAAACTACTTTTCTGTAGATGTATATACACGAAATCTGCACAGAATTCACCCAAACGCATCTTGGTGCATAGAGACAAATTCATCCCTTTCTCAACAACGCATCTCTTTAAATGGTACCACTCCGCGGTTTTTTCATATTTAGCGGTCCATTAACCATTTGAAACAATAAAACCCCTTTAGCGTTGCAGTTCCTTTCTACAGTACCTAATCAATAGACTATAATAAATATAATATAAATAAAACTATGACTCATTGGTCAAATTTAATTACACTTTTTGATGATTTAAAAATAATTGAAATCATCGATTTTATGTAAAATATAGTCAATCCTAAAAGCAACATAAATTGGGAAATAGTATATTGGTATGTTAAGGTATAAAAAAAAATTAAAAAGCTTTTTTAATAACTGTGTAACTAAGAAATCGAATAGGTTTAAAGAATAAAATATTAAGCAATTCTTAGAAATTCCATCCATCAATCCAATGGCACTATAGCCCAACTCCGGCGTTGGCCTCCTTCAATAAGCTTCTCCAATGATCTCGATCTATTGTTATTTTATTTAGTTAGCGTATTTTAGTAGGTTTTGTTGTGTCAAGAACTGGAGCAACATGCAAACCGCCATGAAAGTCATGAACTAAGCAAATAAGTTATTTGGTCCGAGAGTTTAAGTCACAACTTCAAGCCATTCAAGACCATAATGAATAAGAAAAAACCTACAGACAGAACATTGTAGGGCCATGGAAAAATTACTGCTGAGAATTATAAAGACACTTCAAAAGATGCATCAGTCTCCTATCACAAGATACATTCCGTCACAGAGGCAGAACCAATAATCTTACGAGCAGAAGTAGACAAGGATCTTAACCAACTAAAAACAAAAAATTTCCAGTGATCGATGGCATACCAGCGGAGACTCTAACAGCAATGGGCGAGATCGGCGTAGATGTAATACTGGTTATGTGCATGATATGGATCACAGATGAATGGTCCGATGAGTGGTGCGAATCAACATTTATTCCTATCCATAAAAAAGTATCACTCTATGTATGCAGTAATTACAAAACGACTTCCCTTATTCCTCATGCAAGCAAAGTCCTGCTACATATAATCAATAAACGGATAAAGAACTTTCTACTCTCAGAGATAGCCAAAGAAGAATGCGGATTCGTACCGAATTCGAACCGAGAAAAACGAACGCGGGAGCAGATTCTGAACACCAGAGAGATAATAAAAAAAGCGAGAGAACACAACATACCAATGCTGCTCTGATTCGTAGATTACATTAAGACTTTTGATTCAGTAAAGTGGGATCTCCTCTGGAGTATAATGAAAAATATGAGAGTACCTTACCACCTAGTTAACCTAATAAGAAATCTGTATGATAAAAACTCTAAAAACCCATCACTTACCATCCTCCTCCTAAGTGCCTTCTCTATTGAGGTTGGCGATCAATATGGCAAATTTCTCTCTGTTTTGGGCTTGATAGATTAAGTCATTTCCTGTTGTGTGAGTCCAATCTCTGATGTTTCGGAGCCAGGATTTCTTCTTTCTTCCTATACCCATTTTACCCTCGATTTTGCCTTCTAATATTACCTGGAGCTGCTCAAATTCCTTATGGCGCATTATGTGTCCTAGATATGACGTCTTTCTAATTTTGATTGTATTAACCAGATGAGGTCGTATGTTCATTATTTCCAGTACCTCTTCATTTGTAGTTTTGCTGGTCCAGCTTATTCTTAGCATTCGGCGATACATCCACATTTCGAATGAATTCAGTTTGTTGACGTCATACTCTTTTAATGTCCAGGTCTCACAGCCATATAGTAGTAGAGACCACACATAACACTTTAGTGTTCTTAACCTTACTGTGATTGATAGCTTGGGTTTACAGAGCATTTTACGCATGTTCATGAAGCCAGATCTTGCTATTTCAATACGTCTTCTAATTTCTCTTGAGTTGTCTAGCTGACTGTTTAGCTCTCTGCCCAGGTATATGAAGCTTTGGGAGCTCTGAAGGGTGATACCATTGATTTGTATGTTGGGTGTAATTTGTTCATGGGGGTTCTTGTGGAATACCATGATTTTGGTTTTGGAAAGATTAATATCCAAACCTAGTCTGTGACTTTCTTCTGATAGTATGTTCATCAATATTTTTAGTTGGTCTTCTGTTTCTGCTAATACTACGGTGTCATAGGCATATCTTACATTGTTAATGATGATTCCATTGACTCTGGCACCTTCAGGGCGATCTTCAAGAGATCACCCTGATCAAATCACTTACCATGGTCCTGATTATTGTTTTAAAGGGTCGGAGTTTTGGTTTTCGATGTATATGTCTGGAATTTGAAAATGTGGCCCATGGCTAAATAGGCTTTATTGGCCAGTCTAAGTCTTCTATTTATTTCAAGTTTTTCGTTATTTGCTACCAGGTCCATTCCTAAATACGTGAATCTGTTCACGTGCTATATATCGTCTATGGCGTTTTGTTTATTATAGGGTTTGTACGAGTAATGTTGTCTTATTTATATTTATTATTAGCCCTACACGTTCTGCATTTTATTTCTTACATTTTCCTAAAGTTTAAAACTTTTGCCGATACTGTACCAAACCACGCCGCTTTTTTAAGTGTTCATATAATTAACGCTTTGTGTGCCTAGACTAGTTAGTAGAATGCGTAATATTGCCAATGACACCGCTCTAGTTTTAAGTTTCTCCCTATAATCGGTTTTGTCTGGGGATAAGTATGTTAAAACTGTGTAAAATCAACCCATAATATAAACTCAGCCGCATTCCTCTTTTTAAGAACCCATAGTCTAGCGATAGTTTGCTGTCTGATGGCCGCTGATGTCAATTTAATAATTTATTCAATCGTTTCGTAGTTAAAAAATCCCGTGTTTTGGGGTAAATTATCTTAATTTTGCCCCCATACATTTGAATATAAACTATAGAAGGTATTTATTCATATAGGGTTCTTCCCTTGTGCTGACAAACAGTACCCAGGCTCGTTCACTTGTCACCACCTATGCAGTTTTACTGCTCAGAAGCCGCTCCATTACCATTTCGTCACCTAGTCGGCTCACTTGTGATATTTGGCATGGGTAGAAAAGATCAGATTTTGACCGAGATTCGACCCTTGTTTACGAATAAGGCAGATTATACTACTTTTCCATGGTTTCGGAATTTTTTCTTCTCTCCATATATCGTGTAACAGCTGATACGTCTATTTTTATCTACTTGCTTATGTAGATTAATTCTTAGAAATTATTTCCAATAAAATAATTTAGTAACAATGACAATACAAATTTACTGATTAAAATTTTTTTAGTAAACATCTAAGCTGTGTTAATACCACTGAAATCTGCTCGCAGTTGGCCAATTATCAATCCCTCTTTGACTTAAATTACTAAATTATACATAAATTCTAAGGAACTGTACAATTTTTTTATAATTAGATTAATAACTGTTTATTATATATTACTTTAAGATTAATTTTAAAAACATTTTGCAATTAACGCAGCTACGCCAATGGCCGTATCCAAAAGTCTCCCTTTTGCGCCTCGCCAAAACTAATACCGATGTTTTGAAAGTAGACTTAGAATCTTATATTTTATATAGGTATTATTGGAATATGTTTGGTACGAGAGGTGCCGAATGCCGATATAGTCTTTTATGAGAAGGTAAGGGTACTTTAGATTGAGAAGGTAAGGTATCTTTATAGACCTAATTCTTCGATATTTTTCAGCTTGTTTAGTTCTTAAAAGAAGTACAGAGACATGCAGATTACTTGATGGCTGCTTTGTTAGAAATTTGAAAGCTATCGTCATTTTTTTGGGAACAAAGACCATTTAGGCCCCTTTTTTAAGCGCTAGGAAGAGAGTATTAAAATATGTTAAATTTCTTACAAATAACTTTATTTTAAAGAGAATCTTTTCCCTCAATATTATAGTATTTGCCTTATTGCTTCATTTTTAAAAAATACCGTTATGTTTATATATTTCAGCCGAAACTTAAAATACGTCGATTCTTGTTAAGAGGGAGTTCTTTAAGTGTGGATGAAGTGATCATCTAGAACTGTAAGTGATCTTACTATTAATATTAGCTAAAATTATCGATGCAATCAATTTCTCTAAGGAACAACGATTTCATCAATTACACTTTTCAGAACTTTCATTAACTTTCATATCTTTTCATTAACAAATATTATTTACAAGCATTCATTATTTAAATAAAAGCTGTGCGAATAGCTTCTTGTAAAACAAGTGCGGGTTGGTCCTTATTTTAATTTTTGGTAAAACCGATTTTTATAATCTTGTCTTTCGTGTACTTCTGCAACTTTATTGTAAATTAATTTAGTATTTTTTTGTACTTAGTATAAATTATTACTTTTAAAGCCAATTATCTCGAGATAAGCCTAAAACATTAAGGAGAGATATTTATAGGATCTACTTTTTTGGAATTTTTTAAAACATCTCTCCTTAATGTTATATTTTATTTATATTCGTATGTGTCGGTACATGTGTACATGTTACGGTAGATTTATTTGTCAGTTATTGAAAATATTTTGTTTTGTTTACCAACTGAATCTTATTTATCTTAGTAGATGTGTTGTGGTTCATAATTGGGCTTCAGCAGCTCGGACAGTTTGATTGATAATATTTCTCCACTGGTCGCGATCATCAGTAATATGTATTGCCTCAGTATACTGTTTATTGAGAAGCTTTTTAGTAATGTCCACCCATCGCTGTGGAGATCTTCCGCGTTGGCGTTGAGTCTGAGGCCTTCCTTGGACCACCAACCGCTCCATTTTGTGATCACTTCGATGGATATGGCCAAAGAACTTTAAAATTCTAGAGTTAACGGTACTGGAGAGACGCTGATCCGGTTTAATTTCATCCAGAACCGAGATATTTGTACGGCGAGCCGTCCATGGAATTCGAAGCAGGCGTCTCCATGTCCACATTTAAAGGCGTCTATACGTCGTCGATCTGATTCTTTGGCTGTCCATGTCTCGCATGCATAGTAAAATATGGAAAAGACCAGAGTTGAAACGAGTCTCTTTTTGTTTGTCATAGACAGACCCCCTTTAGTTCACTCATTGCTGCTCTTGCTAGTTAAATGCGTCTTCTAATTTCGGATTCACAACTGCCTGTGTAGTTAACTAGAGCTCCAAGATATATCATAGATGAGACTACCTCGCATCCCGCAATAGTTTGGGTTTCAGGAAACTGTTGTTGGCGATCAATAACCATGATTTTGGTTTTGTTGTAGTTAACCATGAGTCCAAATTTAGCACTTTCTACCTCGAGTTTTTTTAATAATTTAATAATTTCTTCTGGAATAGAGGCTAGAAGTGTAGTGTCGTCTGCGAAACGCAAGTTAGATATCTTAACACCACCTAGGTTTACTCCTCCCTACCAACCATCCAAAACTCTGCGCATTATGAACTCCGAATAAATGTTAAATAATAAGGGAGATAAAACGCATCCTTGGCGTACTCCCTTCTCCAAAGTGCATTTGTCAGACAGATATCCGTCCATTCGAGTATATGCCAGGTTATCTTGATACAGTTTGCTAATAAGGTGAGTCAAGTGTTTAGGTACACCAATTGTCGTCAATATGTTCCATAGTTTGTCCCATCTAACATTATCAAAGGCCTTATCGACATTATCGACGAAACATATAAATATCGGGATCTGGTATTCTCTATCTTTTTCTATGATGTTTCGTACATTAAGGATTTGTTCTCTAGTACCTCTGCTCTTTACAAATCCAGCCTGCTCAGGTGCTATTTGCCAACTTATGAAGTTTTCTAGACGCCGTTCCAGTATGTAGAGGATCACCTTACTGGCGTGTGATATTAGAGCTAATAGCCTGTAGTTGTTACAATTATTTGTTGAACCTTTCTTATGAAGAGGTATGATTATGGTCTTTCTCTAATCCTCAGGCCAGACGTATGTGTGCCATATTTCATTGCACAATCGATGTAATATTTTCACTCCACATTCCGGAAGATGCTTCAAGACGTCTGCAGTAATGAGATCATATTTTGCTGCTTTGTTTAACTTAAGTCTTTTTAAAGCGAATTCCACCTCGGAAAAAGTATGTCAGGTTCAGACTTAAAACTAGTGTGGTGTGTCTCTGTTGAAGGAGAATGGAAAGTGGAGGTCTGGCATTCAGGTACAAACGGGGCGTCCGCTGGCATCTGGTCCGTATTGGCGTATAAAGACTTACAATACTCCCTCCAAACATCAATAACCTTGTCCAAATCCGTCTGTACATTACCTTCATCATCTTTGATAGACCAAGATTTCTGCTTGAATTTACGTGCTTATTTATCTACTCCTAATAAATTGCCTGATAATAGAGTATCTCTGAATATTTGCTACCAAAAATATTTAACTATCATGATATCTTCGACCAGGAGAAATATCAGGATGTATATGTTTGTAGGTAAAAAGGTGGACAAATTTCACTGAACATATTATTTATTATTTGTTTATGTAGTGTGTTGTTGACCACATTTATTTAACAATTAACTGTTAATATCATTTCTTGTATTTGGTCCCAGAACCTAAGGTTTTGGGACTTAACTTAACTTTTCTTAAGTTTTCTTTTCTTTCTTAGAAGGTTTCTTAACTTTTCCCTTGTAACCCCAAACAGTTAAGTGGCGCCCTTTTTCTTATCTTCTCTTATCTTTGGTATTTTTATCTATCTCTCTTGTTATTTATTTCTCTGTCTTTTCTAATCTATCTTATCTTCTTCTTCACTGATTTTACAACTCGGGGTGAGTCTTCGCCGCATCCACTATCGCCCTTCATCCCCTACGATCTTGCGCTTCTATTTCCCATTGTTGTACCCTAATTCTTGATAAATCGGCTTCAACATCATTCTTCCATCTTTTTCTCGATCGGCTTACTGATCTTGTACCATCTGGTTTTTTAAATAACACTGTCTTTAACTCTGTCATCCTCTGATCGTACCATGTAACCTGCTAATCTTATTCGGTTTGCCTTGATATGTCTAACTATGTTTTCAGTTCCATACAGAGTCACCAATTTAGCATTGCGGCGTCTTCTCCAATCCCCTGTGAATTCATTTCTTTAAGGGCCAAATATTATTCTGAGAACCTTTCTTTTAAATATTAGAAGCTTATTGATTTTCCGCTGGTTGAGAGTCCATGTTTCACTGCCATATGTAATAATTGGGCGAATAATCGACTTGTACAGTGTTAATTTATGTTTTGCTAAGACCTCTTTTTCTATGTGGTTGTCAGCTGTGATTATCGCCCCCAGATATTTAAACTCCTTTACTATTTCGAAGTTGTCGTCATTAACACTGATGTTCTGCCTAACTCTTGATCTTGGATTTTTGGTTACTACCACTTATTTCGTCCTTTCTTCATTTATTCAGAGACCCAGACTACCTGTTTCCTTCTCGAGCTGTGAAAACACCTCTCTCATGTCTTTTGTAGAGTGCGTGACTGCATCTATATTATCAGCAAAGGCCAGCAACAGTTTTGATCCTTGATCAGCAAATCCTCATATCAGCTCAGACGATATTTGACTTATTGCATATTCTAAAGCAAAATTGAACAGCAACGGCGACAAGGGGTCTCCCTGCCTGTCCTGAATTTATATCAAATGGCATCGATGTTCTGCTTCCTATCTTTACTTGCGCATATGAGTATGTCACGCACATTTGCGTTACTTCAACTAATTTTCTTGGTATTCCCATTTCTTACATTGCTATCCACATCTATCTTATCTTGTCTTATCATTATTATATCTTCTGTTGGATTCATTCCCGGTTCCAAAAGCTAGATTCGAACTCCTGAGTCGCTCTCCACTAACCATCTAGCTGCCGTTCACAGTGTCTCCATTGGTAACCTTCTAGCACCATCCAGAAAAACGTTTTTCGTGGCTAAAAGCTTAACCCTATGGTGTTCTTTAATTTTATCTAATGAGTGTGCTAACACACAACAAAGTACTATGCTCTCTTTTTACACTAATTTACATTTTACACTAACTCAATAGTAATAATTTAAAAAGTAATTTTAAATTTTAATAAATATTCCAATCGTCAGATATTTGTAAAAGTATAATATTTGTAAAACATATTTGTCAAATATATGAAAAAAATTTGATATATTTGAAAAATGCTAAAAAACACCACTTTTTCCCCAAGGATGCGCCCAAAACCCCTTTATAGGGGGGTTGGAGAAAAAATCAACTTACAAGAATCTGTAGGCCGTAGAAAACAATATTTCAAATATAAAATGTTGCTGAGATAATTTTGAATAAAAATGTTTATTAGCACTTTTTATGTATAAAGTACAGTTCTTTCAAAAAAAAAACGCTTGAGTCGACAGTTAAAAATTACAGATAAATTTTGATAAGATTATTCTATCGACAAAAATTAATAGTATATTACTTTATGAGGCGGAGAAGCATGACTTTTCTTGACGCGCCCGATATTACGCGCCGAACGAAGTGAGGCGCGTAATAGAGGGCAAGTCAAGAAAAGTCGCTTCTTTGCCGAATAAAGTATACTATTTTTTCTTCAAACGTAGCAATTTTCAACCATAAATGGTACAATTCATACGCTATTTTTACTCGAAATTAACTGTGACAACTATCAAAGTCGTCTAGATGTTAGAAATTAAAATAATTAAGTCGTCGGTGGGATTTGCGTCTCCCTGGTTACAGTTGTTTGCAATTATTAAAGACAGCTTATTGTTGTTCGCAAGCCGCTAACATCGGGAATGATTGCTGAAAGTTGTTCTCGAATTCTCGACCATCGGTATCATCGACAATTACCAATGCGTATCAAGAATCGGGAACATTTTTGCACGGTTTCAATTTTGAAAATGCCTCATTAACTAATTGTACTTTTAATATTACCATAAATAAAAATGATCTTTAATTGTTGTTAATGACATTTGTATTGTTGCTTTGTGACATGTTTCATATTGTTGCTATGACAACATTATTCCCTCCGCCGTAAAGAAATGGGAAAAAACTGCTGCCGGCGGAGACATCAAACTTTGACAGGATCAAGTTTGAAGAAAAAATATTGTTTAAAGATGAAAAGTGCATTTTTGCCATAAATTTTTTGCGTATTGTCAAAATGAAGAAGACGGTTTCTATAAACGTGTTAAATAAATAAACGTTTAGCCTTTTTACCATTTTCACGATTCTAATGAGATCAATAAAATGTATCACTTCCACTGACCGTTCACTATGGAATTTTCTTTATCATCATTAGAGCCCAACCTTCAAAACAGAGCCTCAAATTTCAGTTTTAAGTTTTGACAACAAACGCTAAATTTAAACATTCTTATCATAACGATCGTACGTCACGAAATGCTTTCACGAAAACGATATTAGGTGGGATTTGTGGTCGTTTCGAAAAACGTACTTGTGTTATAAAAAGGAAGCAGTTTTAAACGTTTTAGACGTTTGTAATGTGAGCGTTTTTTAGGTGTATTTCAAATGCCTCACATTTGTGACCAAAACTCAAAACCGAAATTTCAGGCTATACCTATGTTTTAAATATTGGTATCTAATTATGAAAATTCACTGACTGGTGACTGGTCAATAAAAGTGATAAATATTATTGATCTTATGAAAATCGTAAAAATTGGTAAAAATCGCTAAACGTTTAATTATAGAAACCTTTATAGAAACTGACATTTGCGGCAAAATGCAAAACTTGCATACCAAAGCTGCTATCTTATCCTTTAAAACGGATTTTGATTCTTATCGATACAACGCTCCGATCAAAAGATATCAAGTTTTTACAATCAAGTTGATATAAATTTCATTTACCTGACATGACATTGAAAATCACCGGTCGCTTCAAGCGTTGTTTTTAAGAGAATGTTCATTCTACAGAAAAAGTGCTAATAAATATTTTGGTTCAAAATTATCTCAGCTACATTTGGTATATTAAAACATTTTTTTGCGGCGTACAGATTCTTGGTAAATTGATTTTTTCCGATCCCCATCCGCTATCAAGGTGTATTTACTGGGAAGTCGGGGGGTAAAAGTGGTAAACTTATTTGCATCTTTTTGCAGTCCCAAAATCGATATTCTCAGCAAAATTTAGCTTTTTCGTATGATTTTATAATGGTATTTTGGAGGCTTATCGCTGGATGATGATTTTGCTTATGAATTTTACATCATTAAAATTTCCGACGTTAAATAATTGCGATCAGCAACACTAATTATAATTTTGAACACAAAATCTAAAAAACTAAATAAGTTATTTCAGTTAATCAAAATATGTTGATTTTCAAGTTTAGATCTGCTCTTCGGAAATCGTTCTCAAAATACAAATTAAGAAAATTTTGTTTTGTTACTTGGTAATGCAAAAATTCTTCTAATAAATTAATTTAATCCGACTCATTCATATGTTAGATATATATTGACAATTCAGACATAACCGCATTCAGCGCGGTCCGTCTAACGGTTGCATCTCGAAGCATCTCGGCATCGAGAACCATCGATGGATAGATCCCTCGAAGGCAAGAGAACAATCGGATATTGGCAAGTAGACATGGAGCCAGCTGATCGTGAGAAAACCGCATTCTCGATAAGATCAGGGCTTTGGCAGTTCACAGTTATGCCCTTTAGTTTATGTAATGCCCCGGCCACATTTAAAAGATTTATGGAGGCAGTTTTAAGAGGTCTAACATGGAAAACATGCCTGGTTTATTTGGATGATGTAGTTGTAGTAGGAAGATCCTTCGATGAACATGTCAAGAATTTGACAGAAGTCTTTCAACGATTGCGGGCAGCAAACTTGAAGTTGAGTCCGAAGAAATGTCACTGATTTCGACGAGAAGTTAAGTACTTGGGACATATTGTAGCAAGTAATGGTGTAACAGCTGATCCTGAAAAACTTGCAGCAATTAAGGATTGGCCGGTACCAAGAGATAAACACGAAATTAGAAGTTTTCTTGGCCTATGTACATATTACCAACGTTTTGTCAAAGGTTTTGCCAACATCTCCAAGCCATTAACAAAGTTGACAGAAGAAGGCAAAGAATATACATGGAGCGAAGAATGTCAAAGAGCTTTCGAACACTTACAAATGGCTCTGATCAGCGCACCGATTTTAAGCTACCCTAGACAAGCAGGAAAATTTGTCTTGGATACCGATGCAAGCAACAGTGCAATAGGAGCTGTTCTCTCCCAAATCCAAGATGGGCAGGAGAAAGTCATCGCTTAATTTAGCAAAGTCTTGTCGAAACCAGAAAGAAACTATTGCGTTACCAGGAGAGAATTGCTAGGCGTAGTAAAGGCTTGCGAGCATTTCCATAAATACTTGTATGGCAGAAAGTTTCTTCTTCGCACGGATCACGCTGCTCTAAAATGGCTCCTACAATTCCGTAATCCAGAGGGACAAATGGCAAGATGGTTAGAACGACTACAAAAATATGATTACGAGATCGAACACAGGGCTGGAAGAGTTCATTTAAATGCTGATGCGCTTTCGAGGCGGCCGTGCAGTGAACATTGTAATCACTGTCTTAAATTAGAAGAAAGACTTTACCCCGTGAGACGAACCACCGTCATTAATGATCAATGGCAGCCTCAACAACTACAAGACGCTCAAGCAGATGATCCATGTATAAAAAGAGTATTGGATTGGATGCGTCGAAGTGAAAGGCCTTCTTGGCAAGACATTAGTGCATGTAGTCCTGAAGTCAAGTGTTACTGGAGCCAATGGAATTGCCTAGTGCTAAAAGATGATCTTCTTTATAGAACCTTTGAGAACGATGATGGTACAGAAACTAAGCTTCAGTTGATTGTACCTAAAAGTAAAGTGTCAGAAGTATTACGTCAGTTGCATGACGGTGCATCAGGTGGACACTTTGGTATTACGAAGACTCTGCAAAAGGTTCGAGAACGGTTCTATTGGGTGAACTGTAAAGATGATGTAAGAAGATGGTGCCGGAAATGTGAACTGTGTGCAACCAGTAATGGTCCAGTTGGTAAAAAGAGGGCACCCATGAAACAGTACAATGTTGGTAGTCCTATGGAAAGAGTAGCAATCGACATTGCAGGTCCACTTCCAGAGACAAATGATGGAAATAAATATATCCTGGTAGCCATGGATTATTTTACGAAATGGACTGAGGCCTATGCGCTACCAAATCAAGAAGCTGCTACCGTTGCAGAGGTACTGGTTAAAGAATTCTTTAGCCGATTTGGTGTTCCCTTGGAGATCCACTCCGACCAAGGGCGAAACTTCGAGTCAAACCTTTTCCAAAACGTTTGTAAATTGATTGGCGTCAATAAGACCAGAACGACACCCCTTCATCCTCAATCAGATGGAATGGTCGAGAGAATGAACCGAACGATGGGTAAACACCTGTCCAAAGTTGTATCAGAACATCAAAGAGATTGGGACCAGCACATTCATTTATTCCTAATGGCCTACCGCTCGGCCGTGAATGAAACTACGGGCCAGACTCCAACCTGCCTGATGTTAGGTCGTGAAGTTCGTTTGCCCTGCGACCTAGAGTTTGGCTGCAGACCTTCCGAAGAACATGTTGCAAGCGAAGATTATGTCGACCGCCTAAAGTTAAGAATGAACAACATTCATGAACTTGCCCGACAACACATCCAGTTAGCCAGTGACAGAATGAAAGATCAATACGATTCTCGATGCAAGAATGAAAGCTATGAAGTAGGTGATCTTGTTTGGCTTTATAATCCCCAACGTCGTCGTGGCTTGTCTCCTAAACTGCAAAGACAATGGGAGGGTCCGTATGAAATTAAAAAGAGAATAAATGACGTAATATACCGAATTAAGAAGTTGCCGAAAGGTAAACCAAAAGTAGTTCACATAAATCGTCTTGCACCTTATGCTGGCTCAAATGAAACAGAAGAAGTACGAATCCTTCAACATGAGATCAAAGATAACCGGCGACCAAGCTTTAACGAGTTTATGTCAAATTACGCAGAGAGAAAGAGTGCTAGATTCGGCGTGACGACAGAAGTTCAGCAGGATCTTTTTAGTGTTCCGCATAACGTCTCTCTAGCCCACTGTGTTGCCCAAGATCTTGAGATGACTAAAGGAATCTCATCTGTATTTTATAAGAAATTCGGTCGCTTGGACGAGTTAAAAAACCAGCAGCCTAAAGTTGGAAGAGTACTGAGATTAGAAGATGGTTCTCGATCTTTGCTGTATATGGTGACCAGGAAGTCGTATACAGACAGGGCAACCTACGAGGATATATGGTGTGCTCTAACTAATTTGAAGAAAATCGTCTGCAATTACGACATTAAGAATTTGGCCTTACCCAAGATAGGCCATGCACTAGATAATCTGGATTGGAAGATTGTCAGAAGCATGATTGAAGTAATCTTCCGAGAAACCGGCGTAAGAATTACTGTGTGTTGCACTAATCCGAAGAGAACGTGTCCTTCAAAGACAGTAGACTGTTATTTCTTTTTGAGGGGTTCATGCAGAGCTGGAGAGTCCTGTAGATTCCGCCATCCTGGGCCTACATATAGAGTTGCTGATCGGGACGCTCAGATCTAAGAGGGGAGCAGTGTTACGAACATGCATTCAGCGCGGCCCGTCTAACGGTTGCATCTCGAACATCATCGAGAACCATCGATGGATAGATCCCTCGAAGGCAAGAGAACAATCGGTCACGTATACGCCTAGAGGTGGGAACTTTCTAGAAAATAGTAACTTTGGTATATATATGTAACGATCTTAGGAGTTAGTTTAGTTGATAAGAGAATACCGAACTGTAAAGTTATAAATAAATATATTTATATAAATTCGAACCGCTCGTTTTATTTAAAAACGCTACAATATTAAAAAAATTACTTTCTTGAGACGACTTTATTGTAAGATAGCTCATTCAATAACTATAACTTAAGGTAGTTAATAAGCGGAGTCTATCTTATTCGACGTAGGGTGTCTATGAAAACCAAAAATATCGGTACCCAAAAGTGGTCTAAGCCGCAGAAAGTTTTGGGAAGCACTGATTTAAATGCCAGTTTAAATTCAAAATAAAATCGACCTATTAGATATATAGAAAATAGCTTCCAACAAACTTAATCTAAAATATAGTAAAATGCCCGGCATCTATTGTGTTACATCTTTGGCATTTCTTCAAATCATTTTTGTTATTTTTTCTGACATTATATGTAATTTTAATCAGCTGCCTACTTTAAAATAGTCGAATACGCTTAAAGAATTAAAATACTTATCTGAGTCATCTCTAGAAGTTTAACATGTTAATTGAAAACAAATCCAAAAATACCTTGTTCCATCGTCATGTTTTTCACTTTAACTCGAAAAATTTCAATAACTGGCCTATAACCTTAGCGAACATTTGGTTTTTGCACGAGATCACGTCAATATTTTTAACACTGCACTAAATTCACTGATATTCCAACAGGCTAAAACATCTAACTCACCTATTTTTTTCCAATTCGTTATGAGATGTCCTAAAAAATAAAATTGGTAGTTTAGTAAAAAATACTTACAAGATATTTATTATGTATGTTAAAAGATATGTTAAACTTTTACAGAGATTACACAATTATTCTATGTGTATATTTTATATAAATAAATTTGCGAATCACCGGCGAATCTAACGTAAAATTAGTATACTAGCTTAATTAGAATACATTTAAATATGTAATACAAGACTTAAAGTGTATTTATATAATGTTTTCGTCATAAGAAGTTGCGATTTAAAAAATAATAAAAAAACGATCAAAAACAGAAATCATAAGATTTCTACCTATCGAAATCTAATTCTAATCTTTACCACTGTGCTGTCTAAAACTTGCAAAGCAAACAGCTTGATAAATTACTCGGCAAGGGAATCTAAGATTGCGTTCCACATGTCGTTCATCATGGTCAAGATTCGTAGTGAATTCAATTTCTGGTACTCCAAACGGAGTAAAGAAATAAAATATAAAGACGGTACTAGATTTTTGTTTCAATACAGAGCGGCGGCAAGCCGCTTATACGTATTTTGACCTCTTTAGGTCTCTTCAGAGCGATATAGCCACCTCTCTGGATCGAAATAAAATCTATTCCGGTCTTAGACAATAGTTATCAAAATACTCATAGTCTAAATAAATAAATAAATATAATTTCGATAAAAAAAATAAATAAATAATAAATTCCAACCCCAAAAACTTTCTTAAAAGAAATACACCAGCCAGTAATACTAGGTACTTTGTATTAAAATTATTGAAAGTAAAAACAAACAATTTTTCATTAATAAAAAAAATTGCTTTCACGAGAAACTAAAAAAATTGTAAAAAATAAAATTATGAGTTTTATGGATTAGCTAATTGTCATATTAGTATTCTTTTAAATAAAGTTAACTTTTGTAATTAAAATTAATATTTCTTGAGAACTTAAGATATTTTTCATTTAATAATATTAATTTAAATTCCTATTCCTAAGTGTCCCCAACGTATGGAGCTTGTTGTCTATCGTTACAAATGTCGCCCAACCTGTAAGGTTTGTTGATAAATTTTGTTAATATTATTTGTAATAACTGTAGATGTGAAGTAATAATAAATATGTAATGTTTCTCTCTAAACCAGCGGTTGTATAATTATTTCGTTTAAAAGAAAAGCCTTTTTTCTATACAGCAAGAGGATTCTTTTAAACGGCGTCCAAATTTAAATAGTTTAGGAACCTTCTTGTGTTTGTTGCCCAGGGAATATCTGTAAGTATTTTTTGATTTCTTTCTTTGTAGTTACCTCTTTCCAGTCCCTCCTTTATTTACTTACTTACGACCCAGCTCTCCAACCAAAACTAGAGTTGCCGTTAGCAACCGTTTCGGTTTGTTTCCTTAGCCTATCTCCAGCCCAGTAATTGCTCAGTCCCCACCTTCCACCCCCTATAAGTGATACCAAATGTGGTAGGCAAATTATATTATTACAATTTAAAAAACAAGTAATCGCGTCAGGAAAAAAGTAAAAAGGGCATTTTGATCTTCCATTTCTCTAATTTATAAAATTATTAGTAGACTTTTCAAAAACATGATACACGGTGAATTTTTTTCTATGAACAAAACTACCTAATTTTTTAAAGCCGAACCTAATTTTGTGTGACGTTTGAACAAAATATGGGATACATCGAACTTACAATTCAAAAGTTGTGACGAATACAAATTTCTATCAAAGTTTACAACTCACCCTGTTGTGTCTGCTCCCATTGGGCAGACACTTTTTAATGATCATTTGTTATTCTCTATAGGTACCTCCATACGAGGTAGGAGTATGTACAGTTTCTCATGACTCACCCTGTATTATTGCACTGTTAGTGCACTACACAATCCTTTTTTGCTATTTTTCGTTTGTACATGTTTACTTTAATCCTAAATTGTAATTGTTCTCATTAATATGTTGAGCTCTACTCCTTGTAAGGAAAAATAGACTTCATCGATGGACTAGAACCCCACTTAAAGTTTGTAGAAATATTAGACATCATTGTTAATACATTTGTCAATTCAATTTACTATTTCGGTTATGCCATTATACTTTTATGAACTCTATGAACACGTTTATGATATTTTGAAACAAGATTTTATTCATTACCCAGTTTCTAAAAACTATGTTGATGTATGTTCAATACTAGTTCTCCTTTACTAGTGATAATGAAAAAATTACATCATAATGCAATTATTTGATAAGCTGTGACCTTGATATGATATTGCAGGTTATAAAATAACAAATTAAGCAGGTTCTTAATTGTATTTTAGTTGTGTAAGTTGTGTATAAATGGCAAATAATGCAAAATAATATAACACATGGATATTTAAAAATCCTTATATATATCTATATATATATAATATAAAATTACCTAAAATGTTAAAATAACATTTGAGTAACTTTCGTCATGAGTAGTGATCTCAAAAAATTTAACCGTTAATCATTGGAAGAGTTTATTCAAGAATACCAAAATCAGCTATGTCTTTGACACGTTAAATCCAAAGATTATCATAACAAAGCAAAGTATTAGAAAAATTTAGGTTAATTGACGTTAATGCCGACAAGGTTTCAATTGTTAAAAAAATAAACTCCTTAAGAAAAAAGAAAAAAGTTGAAGATGCGGACCACTCTGGAATGGGTGCAGATGAACGTTATGAGCCCACACTTTCTAGTGTGGTCTATCTCTAAGTCTAGTAAGCTAATGTGAGAATAGGTTTTCGTCTTTATCAACCATTGTTTACACCACACCGCAGGCTTTTTTATTCGCGATTTTCGTTTTTTCACAAGAACAAAAGCTTCCAAAGCGAGCGTATCGTCGTCCGAGCTCGACATATTTTATTAAACTATGTAAAATAACTCTATTTTTATCAAGCATGTTTGTACGTGTGGTGCCAAAGGCAAATTGTGCATACTTGTACATATAAATTGAACAAGCATGATGAACAAGCTTGCAGTTGTGTCAGCCGCCTTCATATATGTGGATCTTAACTTTGCACCAACATATGAGGACACAACCCAGTGCTTAAAAGGAGCACTAACGATTCGGTAAAAAAAACAAAAACATAATTATTTATCTGTGGTTCATTATACTACATTATATTAGACTTTGTCTGTTTTTGAATATGCCTCCAGTATGTTGTCATTCCATCGTTTTCGTCTTTCCATTGGGAAACCGTCTCTTGCCTCCTTTACTACTCTATTTGTTGTCATTCGGTTTATATGATCGTTCCATTCTATTCTTCTATTTCTTACCCAGTTTTTGATGTTCTCCACCTTGCATCTATGTCGTATATCTGTAATAATCCTATTCTAGCTCCTATTCTAGCTCTGTCCCATAGTGTCTTACCATCAATTTTTCATCAAGTGTTTTCATCTTAGCTGTTTCTAAGATCGTTTCCCGATATTTTTATTTTCCCATATTGTTACATGTAGGCATCCTGCGGCTCTGTTTGCTCTATTCACTTGATCTTCCACTTCGGTTTCGAGCTTTCCGTAGCTACCGAATATTTAGTTAATTATTTATTTATTGTTATTAATTTTAATTCAATTATTAATTTGAGGTAATATTAACGTAATAAAATGTATAATAATTATTAAATATCAGTTACTGCAAACTGTATAAAAAACAGAATATAATTTAGTTCTGCAAAATTAAAGAATGAATTATCTACAACACATCTCATCAGAAGAGACAAAAATCCACGTGTAACTCGAAGAAACCGGTCAATTATTTGTGATATTTTAAGTTTAAAAAAAGAAGACGAAGAAGAAATACGTCCCAAAATTAAATTGAATGTTTTGTTTAAAGAAAGACTTGCTTTACTTTCAAAGAAAAAAGACAAACTGTCTACGCTTGTTACAGCTATCAAAAGCCGATATGCCTGGAATGTAGCAAAACATTATGTGCCAAATGTGTTGGAAAACTGTAATTTGACCAGTTGTGCTTTTTTTAACGTAGGTAGAAAAAATACACATTTTTTTAAGCATAGGTTTCTTATCTCAGGCTACGAACGGAGCGGTGTACGGCGGTGGATCGAACAGAGGTGTGAAAATCGACTGTAACGAGTGTAGCGACAGTAAAAACTGTAACGACTGATTATCGAATGAAATCGAATCGATTATTGAATCGATTCAAATACTAAATCCAACTGAATCGATTATTGAATCGAATCGATCATCGAATCAAAGCGATTATTTTATTGAATATTAAATCAAATCGAATATGTAATCGAATCGATTAATGAATCAAATCGAATCGAAGTGAATCAATTACCGAATCTAATCGAATCGAATCAATTATTGAATCGAATCGAATAGAAATAAAATAGAATAGAACAGAATAAAACAAAATAAAGCAAAATAAATTAAAACCATCGCTCCTTGCGATTAGAAAGCTATGATTCCCCGCTTCGGTCATTCTCCCGTTTTTTGTATGCAATTATTTGTAGTGACATTTTTAACCAAACAGAAAAAAAACTATTGTTTCGAGTTTTTTAAATGTTTTTAAATAAATATTCATTATATTAAAATATTAAATAAGATGCCGCATTGAAATTGCACGGTCAACTTTTAATAGAATGAGAAAACTTTTTTGTAATCGCGATATCAATATATCGCTCTGGATAATAATGCTTCGATGTTATATTTTCTCTACCCTTTTGTATGGGGTTGAAGCTTGGACACTTAAAAAATCCAATATTAAAAACCTAGACGCATTCGAAATATGGTGTAACCGACGTATTTTGAAAATATCTTGGATGGATCGCAAAAAAACGAACAAGTTCTCGAACAACTAGGAAAACAATGCGAAGTTTTAAATTTCATAAAAATCAGGAAATTGGAATACTTGAGGCACATCATAAAGAAGTGAAAAATGCGAACTACAAAGGAAAATAATGCAGGGTAAAATCAAAGGCAGAAGAAGCGTAGGAAGACGTAAAATCTCGTGGCTACGCAATCTCCGTGAACGGTTTGGATGCAGTTCAATTGAACTATTCAGGCGCGTAACCAACAAAATTATAATTCCCAGAATGATTTTAAATCTGCGATAGGAGCGGAACTTGAAGAAGAAATAAATATTGGTTGGTTTTCCCAAGAACTAATTTTTGTGCCAATAGAAAGAACTTTTATTTTTATGTTTATAAACAACAAATATTTTTATTATTTTTTACACAGATATGAACTAAGAGAGTCCCAGTAAACACATTAGCTTAAAAAAAATAAACTACATTATTAAAAGTGAAGAAAGTGAATATGTTCAACACTGCCTGAGAGACGTCCGTTAGAGCTTACGTTACAAAAATGGCACGTTAGTGGTTAAGGGATATTAAGTTGAAGTAACTTTGGCGGAAAACGACACAGAAAACTGTATAGATTATTATAATATACGAATGCTAAATACAAACAACTTGGGTATTATTAGTTTTTAGTCAATACAATAGTATCTTTTTTTATAATTTTTGTATTTGTATTAAAGTATTTTCCATTAGATGAAGCATACGTGTATGTCCACGATGTAATATTTGAATTCGATTTTAGCTTTACAACGGAACGCCATCTTTTTGTTTGCATTTCATTGTTGTTCTTTTATTGATAGAAAAGTATTAAAATTATGTTTATATTGAATCCAGTAATGTAATGGATTTCTGCTATTGAATAAAAAACGAATAAAGGCACAATATTCTTACAAACATATTGAGGTGGTATGCTAACAATATATACAAATAACTAATGACAACGGAATGCGTCTTAGAGATTTTTGTTAAACAATGTCTCTCAAAATTATGAATGGATTTTTTCAACATAGAGACATCCACAGATTTACATGAATACAGCCTACTAAGAATCTGCGCTCTATAATCGACTATGTAATCCAACGTCAAACTTTCCAGCTGAAAACAAGTGACGTAAGTATGTCAAAGAGAAAGGAGGAAGATTACAAGATATATAAAAAATTAAATCGGGATGTAAAAAGAGAAGTAGTGAAAAGTAAAAAATGAGATGTGGGATCGAATATGTGCACAGGTGGATAGGTATATGGGTGGAACACATGATACAAAGAATAACAGGTATGATACTCCTGTGAGAGAAATTGGCACGAGTTCGCGCATTAAGTCACAATGAGAGTGATTTTAAATATTCCCCGTAAGAACGTTAGCAATCGGAACACAATTAATTTTTAGTTGACAATAAAAAGTAATTTTAATGGATTAATAGAGTTTCTGTTAAACTTTTTTGGATTTATTGAAATATAAGTGTTTTGTTATTTTGATTGAAAAAAAGAATAAATACTACAGTGAAAAAAAAATAAATCTGTAAAATAAATTTGTGAGTTTTTTTTTATGTTTTTCGCTTTTTAATCCTAGAAAGGTAATCTTCGTAAATTTTACAAGCTTGATTTTGGTTGTATTGTCTTATTTGACGCCAGTGTCGAGGAGGGAAAAAAGCCTTCGTCTAAACGTAAACGGAAGAAAATAATTGATCACTAATTTCCTAGATGCTTACAGGATGTCAGTAGTCCTCTTATTATTGCTACCTGAACATAGTTGGCAGGTTTTAAAAGGTGGTCATTGGCTTTGTCGTATGCATAGGGTTTTCGAATCTTCATTTTATCGAAGAAAACAACACATATTTTTTCAGATTCGGATAAGTGAGAATTTTTAAAAAAATTTAGAACATGTTTTATTATCAATATAAGGTTGAATGCTCGAATAATTAAACTTTGAGGGTATACAAGGCAACTATCGAACACGGTGATTAATTTAATCTTGCCCAAGTACTTTCGATCAATAGATCATCTTCAGGGGCATTTCGCATTCGAATTCGCCACAACTGACGAAATGCCCCTGAAGATGATCTATTGATCGAAAGTACTTGGGCAAGATTAAATTATTCACCGTGTTTCGATAGTTGCCTTGTATACCCTCAAAGGTTTTATTATGCCTGGAACAATTTTGACTTTCTTGATCCATGAGCGAAGGGTTGAAACAGCAATATGGATAACCTTTTTTCAGCTATAATTTATATGCCTTTGGTCCAGCTGCCTGTATGGCAATACCTTGGGAGACTTCCTTAGTAGTCCATACTGTTCGAAATTTGGGCCTTGGCTGTCTTTTAGTAAATATTTTATCTACTCCTGACTTCATTTCTGTTAATTCATTAACCTGTTGAAGTAAGGCTTTGTTCTCGACACGTAACTTTTGAAGTTCAAGATATTGTGTAGTTTCCATATCTGTATTTATTTTAAAAACAAAAATCATATTTTCAATGTACTATACATATTGCATAAAGTTAAGACTATTACGTTTTCATTCAGACGACTGATCACAGCATATTTAGTACATTTTACATACCAGTCTGATTTTATAGTTTCAGGTATTTCAGTTTTGAGCTTTTGACACACTGAGTCCACACATGGTTCTCCAGCTGTATAACTTAAAAGTTAATGTTAAGATATTACTTTTATGTCATAATACTTAAAGTGTTTCGATACCAAAAGATGTAGAATAAAAAAATGTTTACCTAGATTGTGTAATTACATGTTCCACAATTCTCTTTACTCTCTTTTGGAAGACCTTTCCTGCCCTTTTATGTTGATTTATGGATAAGCTTTGTGATTGTGGTAGATGAAGAGAAGGACCATCCTTCTGTTTGGGCCCTTTCTTTGATTCTTATTGCAGCAATTCATGCTGCAAATTTCTTTCTAAGTCTTTTGGCTTAACGTGTTTGGAACAAATCCTTAAGGTTCTAGTATTAAATTTGTCTTCACGGCAACAAGCAATAAAGGACCAAAATGTAGTTCATATAAAGTAGGTATACCTATAAAGCCACTATAACTAAAAAAACTCGCATAAAGAGTTGAAAATATTTTTAATAATAATTCTTTTTGACTAAAATGCCTACAAATCAACTTAACTCTCACAAAAACACTATAAAATCTTCTACAATTATACCTGTTATTTTTTGTACCATGGGTGGAACAAGAGTTGGGCAAGCGTGGAAGGAAATAAAGTCTCTCCGGAGGGGAGGAAAGGAAAAATCTAACTTACAGGTAATAGATCTGAAATAGTGGAAACACCATTATAAAGTCTTACTGACAGAAAATAGATGTAAATTCCAAGAGATCGAAATGGAAAAAATATCCGAACATAGACAAATAATTGAGATAACAACCAGAGATTTAAGCGATGCCCTCAAAAGATCGTAAAACAGTAAAACAGCAAGACCTGGAGACACCATAATTGAGTTGGTAAAGTATGGACCAAAAATAATACATGAGATATTGATTTAACTATTTAAGAAATACTTAAACGGACAAAATATCCCTGATATTTGGAATTTTGGATACATCAGCATCAGCTCAATATTCAAGAAAGTGAATAAACGCAAATGCTCTAATTATAGGGGAATAACTATTATCAGCTCAGTGGGGAGATTATACGGTCAAATAATAAAAGAAAGAATAGAATCAGAATACGAAGACATAGAAGAACAAAATGGATTTCGTGCAGGAAGATCGTGCACTGATGGTATAGTCGTTCTGCAGCAGGTAATCGAAAAACGGAAGGCAAGGAATCTAATTACCCACCTATTGTTTTTAGATTTAGAGAAGGCATACGATACGGTACTGTTTCAGTACGATACAGAAAAAATTGTTTCAAACATTGACGAAAGTAGGTCTCAGTAGAGAGTATGTGGATGCTATCGCAAATATATACAAAAATGCAAGAAATGTCGTTAAAGAAGAAAACTTTATATATGAATCATTTCCAATAACAAAGGGACTTAACCAAGGATGTTGTCTATTACCGACCTTATTTAAAATATATATTCAATCATCACTAGAGCAGTGGAGGAATCAAGTATCCGGAATGGGAATAGACAAAGGCGCTGGTAAATCTCTAACAACTTTATTTTTCGCAGATGATCAAGTAGTCGTAGCGAATGATGAGGAAGACATGGACTACATGTTTAGAAAGCTAAGAAAAGAATATGAAAAATGGCGCATTAATGTGAATATGTCAAAGACAGAGTATCTTAAAATAGGAGATGATGAAGTAGATCCGGAGTTAGAATTTAGAAACACAAAAACATGCAATGAATATAAATATCTCGGATCTATAATATCTAAAGAAGGCATTACCAAAAGTGACATCGAAAACAGAACGCAGCAGGGAAAAACAGCGGTAAACATTTTAAACCCTCTACTATAGTCTAAAGATATTAGACAAAGAACGAAATTGACAATCTATCAAACCTTGGTAGAGCCTATTATGACTTATGGGACAGAAGTTTGGCAGATCACGAAAAAAGATAAAAAAAGAATAGAAGTAGTAGAAATCAATTTTCTAAGGATAGCGTGTGGTGTATCCAAAAAAGATCATATCAGGAATAAAGATATTAGAAGGGGGACAAATACTGTATATTCCGGTGTAGACAGAATTGAAACGAGACAACTAGTGTGGTATGGTCAAGTAAAGCGAATGAATGAAGATAAATGACCAAGGAAAGCTTTAAATTTCATACCATAACAAAGAAGAAGAAGAAGGCCTTCAGTTGGCTGGGAAAAAAATGTACGGCACATAATGAGAGATAGAGCCATCAAAGAAAACGATGGCGGTCGAAATAGGAGAAGCGGCAGAGGCTGTGGGAACCTTTAATATATATATATATATATATATATATATATATATATATATATATATATATGTATATATATATATATATATATATATATATGTATATATATATATATATATATATAATTTTTTGTTGTCGGCTGTATGTCAATTAAAATAATTTTTGATATGTCCTGTTCTGTCGGTCTGGAATTAAAACAATTCTATCTTCTAGTCACTTAATATATCGCTAATTAATAATTGGCTTCATCAGAAGTTTACTAGAATGTATTAAATATTACATGAAAAATGAATTATAAATGAAAAAATTACAATTAGATTAATAATTTTTAAAACAAATCAATCTTATCTTAAAGTGGTGTGGAGTTGGATCCTGTTGAGAAATTGGATCGTCTGAAGATAGGGTATGTAATAAGATTCTATAATTTCTTCTTTGACGAAAATTAGACGAGATTTTAAACCAAAAGCCACAGCACCCCACACCATAACCACAATAGTGTTGAAAGGTGAGGCCAGCAACCTTTTCGTCGTAAAAAAACTACACCGCTCACAGAACTGGCACATAAAACGATGATAGAAACAGAATATAATAAGATTGGAAAGATAGAACATTACGTTCTGACACATGAAAACCTACGAGGTTATCTTGAAATAGAGAAAAAAGCAAAATAGATTTCTGCGCTCTTTCAGAGACTAAGAAAATATCGGAGCACAACACTGGTACACAACACAACACAAACTTGGTATAAGATAATATCAGATATTGACTGCTTAAGTTTGGAGGCTCAAAAATCAAAAAAGATATAATAAAACTATACGGGAAAATAGGATGATCAAAAGACTGATATGTTTTTTGTACACACTTATGACAAGTCAAAAGAAAAGGCAAAAAAGTATTTTTGAAGTGTGTATATTTTTTAATAATTCCTAGCTGAGCGCTTTCGGCTTTACAAAGCCATCATCGGAGCTATGCTACAATAAAATGTTTTTTATAAGTAACTAATTGGTGAAGATTTTAATTTTATACTTACGTCAATTTATAAATACCACTACAATGGAGAGATCTCATTTCCTTATTTGTTGAAATTTTGATTTTTTTAAATTACTTAGTTGTTAAAAATTCTTAAAAAACATACAAAAAACCGACACTGGACTTCACAGACACATTAAAAAATTTTTGTCATGGTACGGGTGTAAGAACCCGACCATTGTTTGCTATGAGGAGGTAGACAGAATAGAACTAATGAAATCAAATGTCGGTCCCTTTAAACGATTTTTCAAAAGTGACAGTTGACAAATGTCATGTATAGGAAATAGAGATTGTTTTAAATTCTTACAAAATTATTTAATAGTTTGGAATTACTAATAGTCATCAAAGACTTTCTAAAAATTAAGTTTTTGAGCTTTTAAATTAAATCTATGTTCATCACATCATACAGAATGATATTAGTTTGTAAATTGACTCAAGTCATTGATCAAGGTCAATGTATGTTCAATCTAACAGTCATCCCTAAGAAACAAGGGTTCAAATCGTTCAATAATAATATAAAGAAGAAACATGGTATTAATGTTACATGATCTGATATTTAAGTGTATTGAGAATTGTATCTCTTGATGGAAATTTGTAAGAAATTTGCATAAAAATTTTTTTTAAAAATATATTTTCATGTTTCAATTAAGAATAACTTGTCAAATGAATTACAAAATGTTGTAAATTTATAGTAAAGTTTAGAATTTTTGTTTAAAAATATAAAATTATGAAAAAATGTAATAAGATTGCATGAGGTCACCCTTCTTCCTCTAAAGTCTCCCATAATAATTTAAAAAGAGGTTTATAATTGCAATTGAGGTTGATTTGTGTGTTTAAGCAACAATCAGGGTTTAGTTTCATTTCTTTGGTTATCTCAAGATCTTCCAAGAGATTCATGAGTCTAAAGTTTTTATTGGGAATGTTGTGTAAAATTTTACTGTTTTCAGAAGGAGAAAAGGAATGATTATTAAATTTAATGTGATATCCAAAGTTTGATTTTTCTGGGTTATTGAGGTGTTCTTTGATTCTTTGATTCCGAGTTCTCATTGTTCTACCTACATAAGTCATATTACAGTCACCACAGGACAGCTTGTAAATACCACTTCTGTTTAGTTTGTCAACTTTGTCTTTGGTCTTGCTGAAGATGGACTTGATGTTATATTTGGTTTTAAAGGAGACGTTTAAGTCACTGATTTTATTAACTCTTGAAAGTACTCTTGAAATTTTTTCTGAAATTAGTCCTAAGTAAGATAAGGATCTATATATGGAAGTAGTGTTGGATTTTTTATCAACACTAAAAGCTTGGTTTAGTCTCTTTTTGAGTATAGATTTTCTAATGACTTTATCAACAGTAGTAGAAGGAAAACCATTGTTGTTTGCTATCTGTTTAATGATGGAGATTTCTTTATTGTAATTTTCTTGAGACATAGGGATATTAAGAAGTCTGTGGACATAACATTAAATAGCTGCCATCTTGTGTTGAAAAGGGTGATTTGAGGATGTTGGTATCATATGGTCAGTTTGAGTAGGTTTTCTGAAAATTGAAAATTCTAGTGTAGGCAAAGAAGAAGAGGAGGAAGCATTCTTTTTGATAGTTAGGTCTAAAAAGTTGATAATGTTGTTTCTTTCTACTTCTAAGGAAAAATGAATTGCAGGATGTAGATTATTAATTATTGACAAAATATTGTGAGGTTCTGAAGGTGGGCCTTCTATAAAGGCTAAAATGTCATCCATATATCTGTACCATAAGATAATTTGTGGTTGAGAATAAACAAAGTTAGTTTCTAGACTCTCTCGAACGAAGACTTTAAAACCCGACGAATGAAAAACTGGCATAACTACAACAATATACATAAAGGATTAAAATTGGACCCTAAAAATTACAGAGGCGTAACGTTACTTAGTAAGTATTGTGCTAAAACTAATACCAAAACTATTAGCAAATAAAATATCTACCAAGGTAGGACTCTCTGAAGAATAGCAAGGTTTCCGCCCAAATTGATCGACGATATATGCGAAATGCGTACTATTCCAACTTAGAGAGAAATCCATAGAGTTCAATGAGTCGATTAACACATGTTTCTACATCTTAAACAAGTATTTGATAGGGTAAAGCTTAAGGATGTAATCAAGCGATTATATCAAACCGGTATAAACAAGCACCATATAAACCTAGTAAGGCAACTTAATATTAATAATAAACCAAGAATAAGAACATAATGGGGTTTAACAAGAGAACTTAAAGTCTCATCCGGCATGAGACAGATGTATATAAGACCTCTATGTATATAAGAGGAAAAAATAACGATATCTTTGGCAGAAGGATATTCTAAATTATTTTGCATAATATGTTTTAAGCATTTGGTTAAAAATCTGCTTGTAATGATAGCCTTATTCTTTCGGATTTACAAAATGTATATGAATATTTTGCAAAGCATTATATGACGTAAAATAATTAAATTATTTTTTATCTCAAATATGCTGAGACGCGCGTATCAGTAAATGTGGATATCAAATATCAAATCTTCGGCATTTGGTTATTTCAGCAGATATTGCTAAACTGTATCATATTAATTTTGTTTATGCACCACGTTCTCGCATCCCTATTTATGGATGTTAACGAATTACAGTTATTTTATCTACTAATTAACTAAAATATGCAATATTTTAATACAAGTGTCTTACTTTCATATAAGTATTAGTCATACGACTGCATATAATCCGTGATCGGAGCAGTAGCCACTTTCTGTCACTTGCTGTTGCGTGGAGTAAATTTCCGACTTATTTCATATGCTTTATAATGGCGCACGGGTAAAGAACCATGGTCTCATCTGTATATAATAGGGGTAAATACACGTTACTAAAACCAGTTTGTTAATAAAAAAATGTTTTGCATTGACATTATTCTTTGATTTCCCATTTTATTCAAATACAATCAATCAATAAAAACATAACTTTTATATCATTTTATGACTGTTATTGACTTAAATAAAGAAATCATTAATATAAATAATTAGTTTGCAAAGTTCAGAAATGATAATGATGCGATACTTGTTTGGAGTACATTACAATTGGGTATTTATTTTTTAAATTGCTCTAATAATGGGAACAATAGGTGATTGTCAGACTAATGAGATGTATTGCATAAAAATAAGTGATTTACAAGGCCTTGGAATAACTTTTTTAGTACATTTAAACAGAAATAAAAAACAAAAATAACTAAAAATTTAGAATTACGGATAATGTTTATGAAATATATAAAAAATTTAGAAGTAATCGTTTAACTCGTATTACTAACAGAGCATAATCGTTATGCCCCGTAAACATATTCTCCATACTTAGGTGTCGTTTTTCTGTTGCAATTATTCCCCTGGTAACGCTTTAGTCTGCAATGCAGAGCGAGTTTTGCTAGCTGTATATTATTTCATTTTACTTGCAATTTACAGTTATTATTAACAATAAAACCATTTCGCTCAACTTGTGCACAGAATTTGTTATCTGTTGTTGGTTCTCTATCGCACTTGGCAAGTGCGACTGTATTGCAGCAGTCAGTCTACCTTGTATTATATTTTTATGCAAAAAACTGCTATTTTTGCACTTTTAGGTTAGGATATCTCAGAAACCAGAGCCATTTGGCAATATGGAGCTCAGATTCGCATTCATCGGACACAAACCTTCTGAAAAGTATATTCTGATCGCTGAATAGAATATTGGTCAAATTTTGATTATAATCATAGAGTTTGTATGATTCCATACTCCAGAGATATATTGGTTACATAGGGCCCAAATTATACAATTGTCTACCAGAGAAACAAATTAGAAATTATAAAAAACATAGATATAAATATGAAATAAAAACAATGTATTGAAAACAAAACAACACAATTCTACGAACAACTGATTAATGGACAATAGTAATAAATAATAAATATCGAAATGGACTTTGATTACGAAGTACATTTTTTGAATTTAATTACTGCAGTTTATATCATGTACTTACATTTATGTACTCACAGTTGTGTCACATGCTATATTAAAATTAAAATTAATGTATTTTTATGAGTACGCATTTGTAACTTACTATTTATATTTATAAAATTTTAATATTTTATTTTATTAAAGTCACACGCGCAAGGGGTGCTACTTTTATAGTAGGTCTACTTCAGTGAGTTTTTATATTTGTTTAGTATTTAATACGCTTTTTATTTCTTGTAATCTATGTAAGCTTACTAAATAAACATCCAGATTTAGCCATACGGCTCACGCTCCCTCTAAGGGAAAAATTCACTCATCCCGGATACCTACGGTATCAAAAGGATTGAGCTCTTTCCGTGTTATCGAGTCCTAGGTATGAGTTCAGCATACCATCCTTTTGTATGCTGAAGTATCTTCCAAAAATTTTCGTACACATCTGGACGTTGAGAGAGTTGGACGATCTTGTAGAGATGTCCGTTCAGACCTAGCTGTTTTGTTTTCTAGGAGGTTTTTCGGAATGACTCCAGTAGTAGACATAATAATAGGTACTGTCTGGGTGATTTCCATTCTTCACTGTCTTCGTAGTTGAATTTCCAGATACCTGTACTTGGTGATCTTTTCGTTCTGTTTAACACCAAGATTATTGTTGTTGGATATCGCAACATCAATTAGTGTTGTTTGTATCTTTAGTTTATTAACTTGTAGGAGATCTGGTCTATTATGTACCACTGTTTGGTCTGTGAGCACAGTGCGGTCCCAGTATAGTTTGTAGTCCCAGTTTGATGGCTCTCTCTATGAAGGATATTTCCTACTGAGTCATGCCATTTCTTATATTCAGTTGCAGCAAATGCCTGGCAGCTGCCTGTAAGTTGTCGGATGGTTTCTTGAGCTTGACATCCATATCGGCATTTGTCATTTTGGACCTGAGAGACAATATATTTTAGGTAATTTTTGTTTGGTATAACCTGATCCTAAATGGCAAGTAATGAACCTTCTGTTTCAGGGAACATCTTTCCTGATGTCAGCCAATAGTTCGACGCTATATTATCGACATGGTCTTGACTGATCTCATTGAGATATCGTCCGTGTATAGGTTTACCCATAGTTAATGCGCATTTCTGATTCCGTCATTGATTTATTGATCGGTGTTGTATCATCTACTGCACAAATCGCGCGATGTAGAGTAGATGTCTCAGCCTACACCTAAAAATAAGTTCTTAAAGTCGTAATCTGTTCTCGTTCTCCAAAATACTGCGGTAATGTCGTTCTTTCTACTGCACTTCGAGGATGGTGTTTTTGTGCCTGTGTGAGGTTTGTTCGTACTTTTCGCTGAGGATTTTCTATATCCGTTTTTGTCCACTTAAACAAATTTTTTACTGTTAAGGTTAGATCGAAGTAGCTGTTTTACCCTTCGTAAAAAGTCAGTAATTATCTTAGTTTTCATTTGCTTATGGTCAATCACCCACGCTTGCTTTATTCCGAGGTATTTATACATATCATTTTCACCCATGGTCGCGATTTTCTGGCCACTGTGCATATCGAATCCGCCAGGCTGAACCTTTCCTTTGATTATATTAAGACACGGCACTTGTCAAGACCGAAGTGCATACTAATATTAGAAAAATTTTCTTTCTACCGTTTTTAACATCTGATCCAGGTGGCTTCGAGTAGAAGCCAATAGTTTTAAAGCATCCATATAAAATGGATGATTAAGCTTTGCCACAACAGTAGTGTTATTTTTAATGCTAAAACCTGAGTTAGTTGAGTTCAGTAGCTCGGATAGGGGGTTCGTCGCTAGACAAAACCACTGTGGGCTCAACGATTTTCCTTGAAATGGGTCATGGTTGATAACAATATTTTCAGTTTCGATATTGTTTTCACCAGATATTTGGAGGTGAATTTTTGTCTTCCAATCTGACATTATATGTTTTAAAAAGGTCACTATGTTATCATCGACTTTATATATTTTTAATATTTCTATAAGCCATTCATGCGGCACTGAATCAAACGCTTTCTTGTAGTCGATAAAAGCAGTAAAGAGATTCCTTTTTTGCTATATGCTTGGTTAGAAATGACAGAGTCGATGATAAGTTGTTCTTTGCAGCCCACGGAACCCTTAGCGCATCTTTTCTGTTGAGGCTCTATAATATTGTTTAAAGCACAGTGTTATGTCGTTGGTAGATAAGCCGAGGTACACAGGATGTGACCAATTTATACAGAGTTGACTAGTAATTGGGCGATACTTGGTTGGATCTTGGTTTTATTTTGATCTTTTGGTATTAAATAAGTTGTTCCCTGGGTTAGGAAAGATTGTGTTTCCTGCGGATTAAAAATATCCAGTTAGATAGATATGTAATAGATTTCCAGTTATGAAGTTCTTTGATAAAATGGCTATTTTTACACTGTTAGATTAGGCTATCTCAGAAATCAGAGCCAACTTGGATCTCAGATTCGGATTCAGAGCACAAAATATCTTATGAAAAGTATATTGTGATCTCTGAGTTCGAATATTGCTTAAATTTTGTCGGCTTGTGTTTATTTGGTGAAATAATACATTTCCTACCGATCAATTATGTTATAGTTATGGTCAGATTACAGGAACCATGACTTAACAGTACCTGCAAAAAACGAGCTCACAAGTTGGTTAATAAGTAAAGAAATAAAGGTAGGAAGAATACTCAAAAAAGAGCTTTTACAGTTTTGTAAATTATTTATCATAATTTAAGAAGTATGCTGTAGATAAGGTATTTTATAGCAAAAGAACATTAAGTTACGGTATTGCGAATACCACCTTATCATTGCAAACTTGCCATAATTTGCCATCAGAAAAAACAATAGAGTCAATTCTAGTTTTTTTGGGAAATGACGAATAACGCATTGATGATGATCCAACGACTGTAATCCAAAGATAACAACATATTTATTTAGGGGTGTAATAATAATATCGTATGGCACGGGGAGATCCTTTCGGATTATTCCGACGCCAACTACATATTTAACGCTGTTTCGGGTAACTAGTCCCAAATCACGGTTAGGTATGTAATAAATGTTTGTGCTTATGCTCATTTTTCTGTTTTTATGGTTAAATAAACTCATATTCTCCACCACTAAGCCGTGCAATTCTGGCTGAAAACTTAAGTCTTGCTCATTTACATTTTATGTTATATTGTATTAGAAGTTTGTCGATATTTAAATTTTTCTGGGTTTGAACAGTACTGCATAAAGATCATTGTATTTTTTTTTAATAAATTTGAACCAAAGCCGATATTTTAGGAAACCTACTAATACTGGATCAAACTACTTTATCAAATGTTAATTTTTAGTAAAACTTTTGATAAGTGAAAACTTGAGAGACCGAATGGTATCATTATAATGAGGAGCGTTTTGGTAAAAACGCTCGAACACAGACCCAATCAATCAAGAAGTACTAACTTATTCCAGAAATAAATACCCGTAACAAAAACTACACAGATGTAACAATAAAACACTGACACCTTTGTTTTCAAACTTCCACAAAATTTATTTTATCACTACAGCTGTTTCGGCTGATTGCCTTTCTCAAGTGATCTATTTTTGGCATGCTTTTACACTTTATAGTCTCTAATGAAATAGGTTGAGGAGGGAAGAACTGTTTGTCTCAAGTTGGTCATTCAGATATTATATTTGTGTTTTGTAATTTGTTGATTTCCATAGATTCTAACAAGGATAGCTTAAGGTTTTTATTTTGAATGTTAAGAATTTTAAATTCGTCATTAAAAAATGATTGTGATCTAGAAGGTAAAGTGCTTATGTAGAATCTATTTTTCTATTATTGAAAGACCTTTTATGTTCTGCTATTCGTTTATTAAAGTTTCTATATACCAGTTTGACCGATGCAAGGTTTTGGGCAGTCGCCACATATACCTAAGTTTGTACGCACCACTGTGTAAGTGTTTTTTATTTTGGATCTTGTTTTCATATACAAATAACAGTGCAGGACTTATAATGGACAATCCTCTAAGCCCATTGCTATCAGATATTTTTATGGATCATCTAGAGACAAAGATTTCAAAACATCCCGTATTTATCCAACAATACACGCGTTGGAAAAAACCCTTAATTTTGTGGTAATTTATAAATGTTAATACCTTTGTTTTTTGCATAATGGCATCTTATACAACTAATTAAAATTGTGGCAATTAATGAGTTATTCATTTGTTTATTCCTGAGAGTTATCATTTAAAAAGTTGTTCTTGTCCATACTCACTCGTCACAGGTATTCTGTAAGACCAAATCGATTCTATAAGGGTACATTTTTAAGGTATATTAAAAAAAACTTTCACATTTTATTAAATTTTTTATTAAAAAAACAGTTTGAAAAAGGACTGCCCTTTTTTGTAAACAATTATAATTACTTTGACATTTTTTATGCCACAACGCTTGTTGGTAGGCTCAATGAAAAGCTGGTGAAAAAGCACACTTTCCAAAATAAAACAAAATCTTCTATGCCCAATAGGAAATATGCCATTTTTTTGCTTTCTAAAAATCATCTCTCCATTAATTATTAACATTTAGAATTGATTATTTAACAAATTATAAATGAAGATTTAAATTTTATTATTCATTTTATATTTGGTATATAAGTACCGAGAAGAAGTAAAAAGTTACCCATTAAAATTATGGTACTCGTAAAATGCCGACTCGGAAAAGTGGAGGAGTGAACTACAAAAATATTTATACTTATTAGCTACTTATCTTCATTAAATTAAATTATAATAAATTGAATAATTTTGTTGAAAGAAAAAAACTGTAAAATTAAATAAAAGAAATAAATGTATTTTAATAATTTATAATTGTTACATATTTATATTAAATAAGTAATTACACTTATATAAAATTTAAATATTTTTAACGAAATATTAGTAAAATTTAATATCTTTTTTATGAAAAAATGTAATTAATTTATTTTTTCGGGATTTTCCAAGAGGTGAAAATATCTCAATTCTTATTATTTTGTTGAGCTACCCCAGTTAAAAAATTAAGGTTCTTCAGTTTGAAGTTCAAATCTAAAAAAACGGAGCTCGGCAGTTCTCCCCCCATTGTTTTGTGGCTGCATTTTACGAGTACCACCATTTTAACAGGTTATAACTCCTTCACTGTACAGCCATCTAGAAGTTGTATTACAACATATAGATCTTTGTTTATAATCCTTTCAATTTTCAGCTCTTAATGTTAATAAACAATGGAATATGATTTTAAAAATAAAACGCTATGATTTTAAGAATAAAATGCTATCTTGGATCCTATTACCCGATGATCCCGAAAAACCAGTGGTGTTTTTACCAGCTTTTGATTGAGCCTACATATAAGCATGTGGCATAAACAATATCAAAGTTATCAATGTGTTGCCTCTGTGAGTCCATTTCAAATAGGTCAAAAGAAATAAAATAAGACTTACAATCAATTTAATTTTACTGCCAAAACGACCGGTTTCGCTTTTTACAATTTGCAAAGCATCTTCAGGTCAAATGGTATAAAGTAAATTAAATGCTGAAATTATAAAAAGCTCATATTAGGATGCTGTCATATAATGATAAAGATAAAATTACAGTAATTATGCCAATATTACATGTAATAGGGGCATTTTATACTTTCAGCGTTTAATTTACTTTGTACCGTTTGACCTGAAGATGATTTATAAATTGTAGAAAGCGAAACCGGTCATTTTGGTAGTAAAATTAAATTAAATTTTACCTTATATTAAAGTTATTATTATAAGCTAAAACGTTAGCCCTTTTTCAAACAGTTTTTAGTAAACAAATTAATAAAATGTTGAAGTTTCTTTAATATAAGTACCCTAAAACTAGAAAACCAGAATTTACGATCAGTGTATCCTCCCTGTACTCACGTATGGTTCTCAGATATGGCCACTCACCAAGTCTAATTAGGATAAAATATTAAAAGCACAAAGAGCAATGGAAAGATCAATGCTCGGGGTGAGACTTATAGACAAATAACAAACAAATGGATTAGAAGCAAAACCAAAGTAAAAGACACAGTAGAACATGCTGCCACATTAAAATGGAGCTTCGCAGGACACAATGCCCGACTAAAGGATAAAATATGGAACCACGAAATACAACAATGAAGACCATGGTTAGGAAAGAGAAGCAGAGGAAGCCCACAAACGAGATGGGTTGATGACATTAAGAAGATCGAAGGACACAACTGGAAGCAAGTGGCGCAAAATAAAAAACACTGGATTGATTTGAGGGAGGCCTATGTCCAAAATTGAATTACTTAAGGATGAAGAAGAAAAAAACTGAAGCTTCAAAGAACCGAGTTCAATTTAAAAAATACCGATAGAGTCACTGTTAGGGCAAGTACAGTTGTTTAAACAATCGCTCTCCGAGATAAACAAATTGAATAACTTATAAAATGTTTGCTCTATCTGGGTGATATTTAGCACACTTTAATAACTCATTAGTCGTTACGAAAAAAACAAAGTTATTAACCTTTATAAATTACTATTTTAATCTAAAATGCATAAGAAACGTTTTATATGCAAATAATATTTTTTTCGCTTTTTAAAAAGTTATAGAAAAACAAATCAAAACCAGCTGTAAGTGTTCACGGATTTCTGATTAGCTACCTTTCATATAACTTGTATAACCTTCGAATATTTGTATAAGATTTTTACGTGATATTTCACAGTTTTTCACATTAGGTTGGTCTACCCCAGTCAATAAAAAAAAAGCTGAAAAATCTTATACAGCTATTTTAATTGTTCTAAATAGATAGATAGATCTTTATTTAAATAGAAAACCAAATATACATACAATATGAAGAAAGTACACTATGAATTTTTGATATACTGTTTAAGTAACATTTTGAAATTATTGAGACTATTAGTACATTTTTTTACATAATTATAGGTAACTGATAAATTTAAGGAAGCTTTGAAAAAAGAGCGAATTCATCGTACTTTTGTGCATAGTTCTAGATACATATATGTTATCTAAACCTCGGGTATTATAAGAATGAATACTTTTGTTGAAAGAAATGAATTCTTGAAAATATTCAGGTGATTCATTTACTATTTTGAAGACCAAAATTATGGTGAAATAAAACAGTCTATTTTCAAAAGAGAACCTAGAGTATTCAACAGCGTCCCAATTGGGGTACGGCGATTTGTTTTAAGAATTATTGTCATTCCGTGGATCTGTAATTTTTGTAGCATGTTAAGTTAGGTTAAATAAATATAAGATTGATGAGCAATAGTCAAAATGAGGTTGAATAATTATGTTATATACTGTTATTTTTGACTCCATTGACAAATTTTGAGATATTCTACTCAGAAAGTAAAGTTTTTTTGATATTTTTTTATGAACGTACTCAAAGTGACTCTCAATATTGAGAATATTGTCAAGTTGAAATCCCAAATATTTAACTGTTGTGGCAATTTCAGTTTTTTCCTTAATAATATTTAAATTTATGATTTCAGAATCGAACAAACAATATTTATGTTTGTTAGTGAAAACTATGGCCTTTGTTTTTTCACATTCAACTTCGGTTTTAAATATTTATTAACCATATCTAAAATAGTGTTCATTTTTTGAATAGCTATCAAAATTTGCATCACTACAACAGATTAGAATATCATCGGCAAAAAGATTAATAAATTCACAAATTACAAAAATAACGATATTGTTAATGTACAGAATAAATAAAAGGACTACCTTGAGGAATAGAATAGAATAGAATAGAAATATGCTTTATTGTCACTGAAAATTATTGAACAATTTTATGGACAAAGCTAAAAAATAAATCAGTCAAATAGTACAAAAAGTATAAAACAAAAACAAATATAGTAAAAAACAGAATAACACAATTTTAAATTAGTAAAATTATTGTATAACCTACATAATTTGTACAGACAACAACAAATGAGACAAATTGTAGCCACTGCTTGAGACACCCAAATGTAATTATAAACAATACTAATTTTGTTTCTTTGTTATACATTAAGAAACTCGTCAACTGAATAATATGGTCTTTCTGAGAGATAGATTTTTGTCACCTTACGAAACTTAATGAAGGATGTTGCGGATTTAATTTCTCTTGGAAGGTGATTATAAAGTTTCTTTGCACGATATAGAATAGAATTCTTTACTAGCTGAGTGGACGGGATCGGCAAATAAACGTTACAATCCGAATTTCTAATGGAGTAGCCATGGTCAGGTCTATCGGGAAAAATGTTTAGATGCTTTCGAATCAAATAAACCGTTTCCAAAATAAATAAAGAGGGAAGCGTCAAAATTCCGTGATTTTTGAAGTAGGTCTTGCAATAAGTTGTTTGTTTGAGACCAAATAGATAACGGATTGCTCTTTTTTGCAACTTAAAAATAGTATCAAATTGGGCCGCTGTACTAGAACCCCAAAATGGAAGCCCATATCGAAGATGGGACTGGAACAATGAGAAATATGCCATTTTGGCAGAAGATAAATTTAGTTCCTTCGAAACAGATCTTATTGCAAAGCAAGATGAGGCTAGTTTCTTCCTTAAGGAGTCAGTATGCAAGGACCATTTGAGATCACTCTCAATGAGAATACCTAGAAATTTCACGGAATTTACGATATTGATTTGGCACTCATTCAAAAGCAAGGGTTGCATGACTCCTTTATAAGATAATGCTACAGTCTTATCCAAGTTAAAGCTAAGTAAGTTGGAGTCTGACCAAGCCTTGATTATAAGTAAATCAGCGGTTATAATTGAATGAAGCGTTGAAATATCAGAGCTGCTCCAAGTAATACTGGTATCATCAGCAAATAGAAAAATTTTCCCTTTAATTTTCAAGTAAGTGATGTCATTAATGAAAAGTAAAAAAGAATGGGACCTAATACTGAACCTTGCGGTACTCCACACTCAATATCTTTACAACTAGAGTCGGTGTCATTTATTCTAACCAATTGTTTCCTACCTACCAAGTAAGTTTTGAACCAGTTCAAAGACACACGCCGAATTCCATAGAAAGTTAATTTTTTTAATATAATGTCGTGATTTACGCAGTCAAGGCTTTGAAATAGTCGCAGAAAACGGTGGCGGAGGAGAGGTTACTGTTTAGTGATAGATATACATCATTAACACAGAAAATATGGCATCACTAGTGCATTTATTAGACAAAAAGCAGAACTGATTTTGCGATTCTTCTTCTTCAAGTGCCCTGTCCGTTGCGAACGTTGGCTATTAACATGGCAATTTTGATCTTGTTTGCGGCGCTTCTGAATAGTTCGACCGATGTGAGCCCGAACCACTTCCGCAGATTTTGGAGCCACGAGTGTCTTCTCCTGCCATGATTTTGCGATAAAATATTATATTTAAGGAGAAAGGGCATAAGTCGAACTTTTATAAGTCTTTCAATAATTTTTAATAGTGCTGGTAACAAGGCAATAGATCTATAGGGCGATGTATATCTATATTCTCCACCTTTATGAAGAGGAATGACGATGGCAGTCTTTAGGCAGTTAGGGAATGTACCTTTTTCAAGGGAATCATTTACTAGCGAGACCATGACCTCCAAAACATTATACGGTAGATTTGAGAAAATTTTAATAGATAATCCATCTGTACTACAGGACGATGTGCTTTTTATGCTACGAATTGTTGAAATGAGTTCCTACGAATCCCTGTATTACTATCCATTTCAGATGACAATAGGTCTGTAAATCGAACTTTCTGTTTGCGATCTTGTAAATAATTTTCTAACCACGCAATTAATGTACCTCCTATACCATACTGTTTAAGTTTAGTATCTAAATGGCCAACAATTTTTTGCAAATCCTGAATAAAGAGCTCTTCAAATTTTTTAAAATTTAAATATAGATTACTATTTACATTACACCATGTTTCAGAATTATCAATACTTTAAAGAATACTTTGAGTGCTTTCAACAATATACTCATTAAAACTGCTAGCTATTTCTACGCTGTTTGTTAACCATTTTAGACCAGTAGTAGTTTCAAAGATTACAGTGTTTGGCATTTCTCGACTATTATCTTTGATTAATTTTTTTAAAGTTTTTTGCATTTGTTTTGGATTGTTTCTATACCTGTCTATTTTGTTAAAATAGACCCGCTCGTTTTTAGCTTTAACATATTTACTACCTCATTTCTGTCTCTTAAAAACCTGCCATTTATGTTCTTTTTCAATGACGTCAATACATTTTTTAAAATCTTTTTTCTAAAAGCCCTATCACGTTTTTTAATTAGTTTAAATACCTCATAATCAAACCAAGGTAATTTTGATTGAAACTGGCATGTTACAATTGGTACCTATTATGCCATTGATTACATTTTCACAATTTTAAAAAATTTCCTGGTATTTAAATGATATGAACATCCACAAAATCTAAATTAAAGTGACACATCATAAGATTAGTTTTGATTTTATCTAAGTTTTAATTACATAAATTTCTAAACTTGGATATTACCATCAGATATATTATAACTATTATTATTGGAGATATTTACTGAAATAACGGAATGATCAGTAATTTTTGGACAATCGTGGACACAAGTCATTTTGATTAGAAAGCACATAACCTACCAAAGTTTTAGTGTCAGTATCTAATATGCGTAGGATCACTAATATATTGTTTTATTCCATAAGCCAACAACAATTTTTTAATTTGTTCGCCATAGAAATTACTAGCCAACAAGTCAATATTGAAATCACCAACTAACACACAACGGTAGTTTGTAGTAAATAAGGCTTCACATATTTCTCTCAAATCTTCAATAAATTGAGCATCAGAGCTCCCCTGAGCCCCCTTCTAAACGGTATATGACAGGTGACAGATGACAATTATGTAAAGACCTACTGTTAATTTTGCTTTTTTTATATTAAACAATCGTAAAAAGTGAAAAAAGCTCTTTTTGCGTAAAAAACGTTTCTTGTACATTTTAGAGAACAATGGTTCAAATAAAAGTTGTAGATCGTGGAGTTTTAAAATAAAATACATAAAGAATTTTAAAAAAATCCTTATTTTTGCAGTAATTTATTATAAAGGTTAATAACTTTGTTTTTTTTTTTGCACAATAACATGTAATATAACTATTGAAAATTACGGCATTTAATGAGTTATTAAAGTTAGGTAGGTAAGAGTGACTGTTTGGGAAAGCACAGTCGCTTAACCTCCTGGGGCCTAGTGTCATATATTTATAACATAAAAATCAAACTTTTCTAGTGACGCCATCTCACGTAATTTATTATAAACTTAGCAACTGATATCAAAGAAAACTACTTTACTTTCTTAGAGTTGGGACCTGTATAATGTAACTGTTAAATATGTGAAGTTATAACACTATACAACAAATGAAGCATGAAAGATGGCCTACCGTCCTCGTTCACGACGTAAGTAATCATAAAATATAATCATAAAAATGTCATCATATACTTTTTGTACATATTTTTATATTTATTATATACCTAGATGATCAGTTTTTGCTATTCGATCTGTATTTTGTAAATTCATGAGAACATATTTTGATTGTGGCACGTAATAGTTTTATGTAATATAGGTATTACATGGGGACTCAACCCCCTTTAACTTACGTCATATAGGTATTACATAGGGTCTTAATGTATACTGACAATGTTGTATGACTTTCGGAAATGTAACAAATGTTTCATTTGTTGCAGCACTAACTCAACAAGAACTTGAACAGCTTCTTTACGAATCGGCTTTAAACCTTTCCGATGATGAAGAAGATGCCTTATTTGTGTCGCCAAAATCAGATAATGACGATTCTGACTACATAAATTCTAACATAGACAACTCGGACACCTCAGAAGAAACCTCAGAGGCTCCATCTGAGTCAGTATTATCACTCTCATCGTCACTAACACAAAAAACACGTACGTTTCGTAGATCTATGAGAGCAGGTTGTAGTCGTGGTGCCAGAACAAGAGTAAGACGTAGTGGAGGTCGCCGTAATGGTACTCCAGTACCATTACCAGTTGTAACTGATGCATGGACCGGTAATTTCACTCCCCTAGAAAAACTTCTTTACCAGCCAAGGTATAAAGATATGGATTGTCAGTTATGGACTCCCGAAGATTTTTTTAAGCAATATATTGATGACCGCATGATGGAAACCATGACTGTAGCAACAAACAGAACATATGTAGAAAGGAAAGGAACAGAGCTGAAGTTGACAAGTAAAGAGTTAAAAACATTTATTGGCATCCTATTTGTTATGAGTGCTATAGAGCTCCCGACGATTAGAATGTATTGGTCGAGAAAGTATAATGTTTCAATCGTCAAAAATGCTATGACGCGAACCCGATTTTTTACAATCAGAACATCTCTAAAGGTTGTTTATGATGATGAAATGAATGATCAACAAAGAATAAACAAAATTTGGAAAGTCTTGCCTCTGTTCAACAGTATATTAAATGGTTGTCATGCTCAAATAAGATCTGATAATATAAGTATAGATGAAATGATAATACCTTTCACCGGTCATTGCGGAATTCGTCAATATTGCCCAGGAAAACCAAACCCTGTTGGTATTAAGGTTTTTGTACTTGCCAATCCCAATGGGTTAGTATGCGATATGATAGTATATCAGGGTGATTCAACATTTCCAGAACTTACAGCACAGAAATATTGCTTGGGTGAATCAGCAATTCTGAGTTTGTGTGAAAGTCTTGTTCCTGGTCATCACCTTTACTTTGATCGTTATTTTACGACAATAAAACTTGCTGATATATTACTAGAAAGAGGTTTCCACGCAACAGGCACGATTGTAAACAAGTGAGTCCCTCGGAATTGTATCTTTTCACCAGAAAAACAGTTCACGAAAAATCCAAGAGGCACTTCAGAAACGAAGGTTCGAGGTGATGGAAGTATTGCCATAACTCGCTGGTTAGACAACACACCTGTTACGATTGTGTCTACATACCATGCTGCTAACAACCCAGATCAATGCAGAAGATGGTCAAAACGTAAAAAGGAATACGAAATGGTTAATAGACCTGAGGTGATCAAAAACTATAACCGGTTCATGGGCGGAGTTGACCTTGTTGACAGAATGATGGCAGTCTGTCCGGCACGAGCACGTACAAGACAGTGGACAATTCGTTTCATCAGCCACATGCTAGATTTAGCAGTTTGCAACTCTTGGTGTCAATACAGAGCAGTACTAAAGGAAAAACATGTACCAACCAAAAACATTCCTCAACTGAGATCATTCAAATTAGATTTGGGAGAGCAGATGATTTTGGACAACACTCAGTCCTCCGATTCTGAAACATGTAGCGACTACGAAGACCTGGAGCCAAAACATAAAAAAAGAAGAGTCGAAATTCAACCCATACCTGCCGAAGTTAAACGTCTTCATAAGGCTGAACATTTAGTGGACTATGCTGACAAACAAAATAGATGCAGAAAGATCAATTGTAAAAATACCACAACTGCATTTTGTATAAAATGTAAGATATTTTTATGTAGTACACGGAAAAGAAATTGTTTTTTAAAGTTTCATACCAAAGACTGTTGGTCTAATACATTGTACTGTGTATAAAAATAATGAATAATAAAAGATTGTTAAAAAATATGATTATTTATTGTAGTCTTTCTTTCTTATGTTCGAGTTTATTTTCTTAATAGATAGACCCAATGTCATATATATATGACATTGAGAAAAGCCATATTTTCCATGGCATATTTTTTTTGTCATTTTTTGCTGTAAGTATAAGTCAAATAAAACGGCAAAAATCCAAAATACCTTGAAAATATTTAAAAAAATACTCTGGGTCTCAGGAGGTTAAATAAGATCTCCGGGAGAAACAAATTGAATGACTTATAAACTATTTGGTCGATCTGTTGAATTTGTGATACTTTAATAATTCATTAACTGCCACAAGTTTAAGTAGTTATATTACATGTGTTTACGCAAAAAAAACAAAGTTATTAAGAATTATAAATTACTATAAAAATAAGTGTTTGTTTATGCTGTTGTAATTTGATAGCAATATCTTGTATGTAGTATAGTAATAGCGGTTGTCAGACTTATATGATACGTTGGTTTGGTCGAAAAAACAAAGCTGTAAGATACAAGAATAAAGTTACATTCTAGAGATAATGTAACAAACTCGTCCGAAACCGAAATATCTGTAACAAGAATCGCTCTGGAACGTAAGATAATTTCAATATTTAAAGCCTGCCAACCTGATAAAATATTTGGAGATTTTAAGGGTTAGAACAAAACAGTCTATGAGGATGTCCACAGGTATTAAAGTGCAAAACAGGATTTGGAACTCTCACTAAATATCATTATCAATGATTGTAAGTTAAAACAAAACGAAATTGAATCGAACTCGAATCATAAGAGGGTCTTATTATTATTACTATAGCACTAGACTATCAATCTCTCACAGAAATACTCAGAATATTGCAATCGGAATTATTTGCAATACATGATTGATCTCAAGATTGTCTCAATTCTGCAAAAAATGTATTTCTTCTGACAGTCAAGCTGCAGTAAATACTCGGAAGTCTACAACTTGTGAGTCTATAACAACTTGAAACTTCACACAGTCCCTTGAGCAATTGTAGAATCACAACAACGTAACTTTGTTTTTGTTGCCAATTCATTAAACATATGCTGGTAACGAGATTGCTGAGTCTTGCTAAAGAAGTAGCTAGTATTCATTTTATCGGAACCAAAACCACAACTCTCTTGATTCCTCTAAAATAGGCAAAATAGACAGAGCAACATCCACATTCTGCAAAACTTCAGAGTAATTTTTCGTTAACACGATAAAAGCCTGCAACATGTTTTTTAGCACTTGATCAAATAACAAATAAGTATTTCTCCTAAACGGATATTAGATTTTCTTAGAAGTCTAGATCTTTTGGACTAAAACACAGATATCGGATATTGGAGGTGGCAGTCCACAAGGCCAAATAATCCCTTTAAAATTTACAATCTATAATCGAGAATAGTAATAACTAATGTTTGGTAGCTGTTTGGATGTTTAAAGTCAATCGAACTAATAAAATATAAAGCTCAATAGGCATTATGCACTATAAAGCGACATCTGGAAAACCATACTATTCTAAAATGTTCAATTTGTGTGCCACAAATATAGACACAAACTAATAAACCGTTTCTAACATCACCTTAGAAGAAAAGCAGGGTAGTCTGCTATTACTTGTGCCAACAATATAAAGGAAGGTAACAGGGTCAATACGACATAATCAAATCAATTCAAGGGACCCTGGAAGATGCAATGTGTCTTCGAAACCATGTAACAAATCCAAAAAATCATAACATATTCCAAGAGTCCAAAATGTCAATAAAAAATAACGAAACTAAATGAGAACTGAGCGGGAATTTGGTGTGGATTTAATATGGATTATTATAGACTTCACTATCCAGAAACGAAAAAAGAAGATGCAGAATTTCAAAACATTTATGAATATTATGGTATATCCTCTAGTGCAAGCAAGTAAAATCATAATGACTTCATATATAATAAAACTGGCAAAATGTGACAAAAACTTTAAAATCATTGTATATAGTTTATATGGAAAAAATTTCTATGGGTATACAAACATTCAACATTAACCGACTTTAAAAAAAACTTAAAAACAATATAACATAAAAAGGGAAACAACTGCATCTTCTGAATATAGTTATTATACTTTCTCCTGTTTTCGTTGGCGCTAAGAATTTGTTTTTTGTTGGATGAAGTTGTTTATTTGGAGTAACGATAACCTGCATTCATATGCAAATATCGAAACATTGAAAAATAAAATGAAGACTTTATATTCATGATTTATTTATGAGTAGTAAGCCATGTTACGAGGCTTCTAATGATACGATTAAATTTAGTTAAAATAAGAACCCATTTTGTTCGTTAATTTTCGTAACTAGGGTAATTTTTTTGAGCAAATTGATCATCTGATTTTTATAATTCTCTTCGCAAAAATTATGGTAGTTTTGGAGAGTTAATACAACACGTGCATGATAGCCCTTTTCTTAACGCAAATTTTCATTCCATAATCCAGCAATCGTAATGCCCACTAACGTTTATGAATTGAATCATAAAAAAGAAAAGTTAGGATTTGTTTGTAGCAGCGTGACCGCGGAAAGCAGGCCGTGCCCATTCGACAGTAAGTTAGAGAGTATCGAGAACAAAGAAACGCAAGTTATATCGTAAATTGCGTTCACATTCATAAACTCACCTGTTTCCCTGAGATTTTTTCGTTTTTGGCCGTTTTGACACACTCCTGAGATCATCCGGAAACCGCAAGGTTGAAGCGTATCCATGTTCCGCTTCTATAATAAAAACAATTATCAATCAAAAACAGCTGATGCACCATCGGCAAATAGAGCGATTAGAGGTAGAGATTTCGCCAATTCCACTGAAATACGTACCTCTTTCTCGCCTAGCAATGTACTCAGCAGCTTCTAAAAGCGTTTCAATGGGGTTCATATTATTAAATAATTAATTATGTACTAAGAGAAAAACCGCAAACTCTCGCCGTAATGGTAACAGTAGCAACAGAGCACCCACACACACGTTCACCCGCTCCGCGTCGAATATGAACTGACAGTATAAAGCACTCGATTTATCGATATAGCGCGCGGTTGCTGCCTCGAAGTTGTTCGGTTCTTGGTTATATCGCGCGCCGCGAGTTTCCTAAACCCCGTTGCCAGTGTTTCCCCGTGGAAATACTTTTGGTTTTTAGGAAACATGTTCAAATTGTCAAGATTTGTATAAAATACAAAAATAAATTTAAATTAATCTTCATAACGATTATGAGATGTGTGATAGATATAATAAACCATAATCTTCAATATTCTCTGTAATAAAATACGTCTTCTTTGAAATAATACTTACATTGAGTTGACAATTAAGGAGTATGTAAATATACCTATCTACTTTAATAATATAAATAAAGAATCAATAATAATAGTAATTGAAAGTAAATAACACTTTAAAATTAGTTAAAAAAAACTGACGAATTAACCTTTAACTAACTAACTAAAAATCGTAATATGTGCAAGCAACAAAAGCGATTAGCTAGCAAACTAATTTTTACATATTTGTAAACATGATTTTACTTAATGTTCCTTTTGCCTATTTCGATATTCTATCAAAGCTATAAGCAGATGTAGTATCTATAATAGAACCAGTTTAATAATTATGTACGCAAGGTTCACACTGGAGACATCGGGGAAAAGAGACACTATTATAGTAAAAAGAAATTGTTTAAAATGTTAAGGATTGCAAATAACTCTTTTACAAGATTAGTATTTTAAACATGTGCAGATTTGTAATAATATACATGTCATATGAGTAATTGAATTGATCAACGATGCTCTTCAATATAATAAATTTTAAAGAAACGTGCAAAACCAGCTACAAAAAAATATTAAACAATAATCATTACAAATTTTATTAAGTTATGAAGATGTCCTAGAAGAAGACAAACTGTCTATGGCCACAGATAACAATTTTGTACAATTTTCTAGATCAACTTAAAAAAAAAAAAGAAAATGGATGTGTAAAAAAAGGGCGGATGTACTTATTTTCTTTGTAGGTGAACCCTAAGTCTACATATTGATTACTATCTTAATACTATACAAATGTATTGGTATTTTCTTCAACATTTTAATTATTTATACAATTGCTGTTACCTATTAATAATTTGAAAAATAATTGTTAATACAAAAAGCTTTAAAGCAATTATTCCTAGCTGTACTTCTACGATAATGACTGAATGATGCGGCAGTCTTTTCATAAAAAATCTCTGAAGGGCAAAAGGTTCTAATGTAGAAATATATTTATATTTCTAAATTATATAATGAAGAAATCATTGAAAATGTTTTCCTTGGAATAAAAGTGGACAAATCGTTTTTCCTCACAACTTGGCAACGTCCTGCAGCCACATGTAAGCCGCGTTGCCGATGGACCGGCCGGCCAATATTATACACGATATGCAATGCTCGCCAATTTCCAATTAACTACATTGTTATTTGTTTACATATTTTTTTTCTTTAGTGGTCTAAAGATTAGTCATAATCGATACAAAAAGGTTGCTTTTTTAACTGGTTTACATGCTTTGTAACAGATTGTGAGCTACACCACAAATCAGTACCACAGGTAATAAAAATATGATTAAAAATAATCCACTAAAATTTTTTGAATTCCTATAGCGGTATTACGTTTATTGGCAACGGTGTTAGCTGAGAGTGTGTAAGGTCAGTTTTCAGAAATATCTCTAGATTGTATGACGTTTTTATTTATTTTCATGTAATGTAAAGTACCTCGAGGAAAATTGGAATCATCTGGGATATTTTTTCATTAACTTGAGGGATTTATACCGAGTGAAGCATAATATATGGATATTATAATTAATAATTTTTAAGTATACGAGGCTGCATCAAAAAATATTCTTCGGTATTTTTAAAATATTAAATTAATATTAATCATTTTCAAATTGCCACTAATGCATATGTATTACATGTACTAATAACGATACGTACATTATACAGCTTGTCACGCTCCGGGTGCTCTACTATAATAGTTATTTATTTACCAAGAGCATTAAGTAAATGTTTATGCCCGATGGCGACTCTTACAAAGACGAGGGCCTCTGGCAAGATCCCAGTGTTTGTAAGTCACCCGAGAGTATACACATCTGAAGCCCACGGTGGGTTTCAGAAAATTTATCATAGTAGTCTCAGCAATACCGTCGTTAGGGTAGGTTTAATAATACTAATAATATTAAGTACATCTATCTATATAAAAGGCTAGGACGACAAGTCAACTGTTTGTCCAGTAGAGTAACTACGAAATCTAGGAAAGAAATCTAAAATTACAACATCTGACATTTCAATCATGTTTTGCCCTAGAAACGATACGTTTAATTAATAATACTAATAATATTAATTACATTCTAGTATAATTAATTATACGAATAGTTTTTTCGCAAAATTGTCAAAAATATTTGTTGCTATAATTTTAAGATAATTTTAATAAACAAAATAATTTAAACATGTCTTGAAAACGGTATTCCACAGGGCTCAACCATAAGCCCCACTTTATTCTTAATAGCAATTAATAATATCGCTCAAGAGATAAAGCTACCTTTGAAAGCAGGTCTGTATGCAGATGACTTAGTTGTATATACTAGTAGCTGCAATATTACACTAGCCTCAAACATTTTGCAATCATTTCTGCATAAACTAGAAGACTGGTCCCAAAAGACTGGTTTTACGTTCTCAGGTGATAAATCTCGTTTCATCGTATTCAATAAAAGAAAAACTGATTGCAAAACAACACTTACTCTAAATGGTATCAACCTAGAACAAGTAGAGAGCATTGACTTTCTTGGCCTAAGACTGGACAGTCAGTTAACATGGGCAGAACATATTAAAAAGCTAGTCGTATCCTGCCAATCTAAAATAAATCTCCTTAAAATGCTATCAAACCGATCTTGGGGAGCGGACACCATAAAATTGCTGCATATATACCAATCATTAATCCGAAGTAAACTGGATTATGGTGCAATATGCTATTCAACTGCGAGTAATTATATACTTAAAAAACTAGACATTATACAAAACACATGTTTAAGACTAATTCTGAGTGCTTACCGAACTAGTCCTGTTTCAAGTTTTCAGGTTATACTAAATGAATCTCCCCTATCAATACGAAGACAACACATTTCTTTAAATTATGCCGCGAGATTGTCTTCCAACCCTAATAACACAAACTATCCACTTCTTTATAAAATATATCCACCTACTCATTGCCATCAACAAATTAAATATCCACCCCTTAAAGAACGTCTAACGAGATACGGTTTTGACATGGAGCAGCTCACACATTCTTACCCTACACAACGAACTATACCTCCCTGGACTATTAATTTTCCCACTATTGATCTATCCCTCACGGCCTATCCAAAGAGTACCACAAATCCCATAATCATTAACAAATTATATCAAGAACGGATATTAGAATACACTGGCCATAACAAGATTTTTACCGATGCGTCAAGAACTGAAAACGGACACGCAGCGGCCTTTATTCTAGGAAAGTCTGAATATGCAGTTCGCATCCCTCAATTCTGCAGCATTTTCACGGGAGAAGCAATCGCCATTTTAAAGGCTTTAGACATGTGTAAGAGTCATGCAAGCTCAGATTTTCTTATTATTACTGACTCTTTATCTGTTCTTCAGAGCTTAAGGCAAATATATCCAGTACATGCTATCCTGCAACAAATACAATTAGCACTTTATCACCTACAAAACAGACACGTGAACGTTACATTTCTCTGGGTACCATCACATACAGGTATCGCAGGAAATGAAAAAGTAGATGAATTAGCAAAGAAAGCTGCTACTGACGAGCAAACTGAAATTATGACTACAATTCCATTCAGTGATATCCAGCTCAATATTAAACAGCACTGTGTAAAAAATTGGCAACAAATGTGGAATTCAACTAAGGCTAACCTTAAAAACGTGAAAACTAGGATTGGCACTAAACTACAATTTCCAGAAAACAGAAGGCAACAAGTGATTATAAACCGACTAAGAATTGGACACACAGCGTTAACTCACCAGCATCTCATAACAAAAGAACTACCACCTGAATGTTCCTATTGTGAATGTCCAATAACTGTTCAACATGTATTGATTGAATGTCCTCTTTATTCCTACGAAAGAGCCATCAACAACGTACCAGAAGAAGCAAAGAAACTTAAAGATATTTTAAACAGTAATGTATCTAATACTATCAAATTCCTTAAGGACATACGTTTACTACACAAAATTTAAGTTATATTATATGTATCTCTTTGTAATTTGTAATTTATTATGTGTAATTTAATACGTAATTTGTAATTAGTAAATTTGTATTTGTAATAACAACTGTATCATCTGTAAAACCCGCTAATAACCTTTAATGGTTGATGCGGAAATTCTAAATAAAAAAAAATAATTTAAAGCTTAATGTTTGTTTAGATTTAAACACCTAGTGCCACATAGGAAAGAAATCAGAACTACCTCATGATCTTCACTTAGTTTATACATTCAATGTTTTCATAATCTTCAAAATTAAAAAAATGGATTAATAATTAACTTTTTTTAAGAGATATTGGTGCTATTGATTAAATAATAGCAGTATAGGATTCCAAACTGAAAAATATATAGGTTGTACTTTTAAATAATTATGTATTCTTTATGAGAAGTTTAAGTGGAGATAATAGAAATGGGTTGTTACTTGGAGATTCTGATTATACAGTGATGGCATTTTTAGGAGTATTTTTTTTAGAGAGTACAATAAACAGACGGGGGTTAAAGACTAGTAAGGGGTCTTGGAGGCGTCATGAAGCTGTCGATGCTTTTGTCGTAACAAAACTCTAAGAAATGCCCACTGTTTTTCGACGAATGAGTTGAAAAGATTTTAAGAATAAAACTCAGCTCTGCCAACAAATCCTACCGTCACGTCCACGAAGACATACCATGTCGAGTAACCACTGGGTTCATGACGTACAATGGGAGTGCGTTATGTAGCAGACAAAAGAGGGTAAAAGGCGAGTCTCTGGCGTCTAAAAACTGAAACATATCGGCTAGGGAAATGAACCCCAACAGAAAATTCGGTCCTTCAAGGATAGGGGTCAAGTCGTAAGGCCAGCGGCCTTACACTTGTGAAAATTCTACAGTGCTAAAAAACTTAATGAGCCTCAGTTACCGGACGAAAATTACAGTAGACGAAAACATCAACGAAAATGGACCATGAATTACGGAGTCCATACGGAGACCATGAAACAAGCAACAAGAAATTATGCAGGAATTCGTAAATCGAAAATTAGATATAGCCATTCTCTCTAAGACCAAGAAAAAATAAAATGGAAGCGAAAAATTAAAAGCCTATGTAAATTTCTTCTCAGGAGAGAGAAAGGATCAAAGGGCAAGAGCAGGGATATCAATATTTGTACACAAGAAATTCGAAAAATATATTAAATCTTGGGAAGCATACAACGAACGTTTTATAAAAATGACGATTCTCCCAAGAGGAACACAAATAACAATTCTGGGGGTATATGCCATAAACGATGACTACTCAGTACAAGAAAAGGAAGCTTTTGAAGAAAACTTTAGAAAAATCTTGAACGAAATTCCTAACAGCCATGATATTATATGTGGAGGAGACCTTAATGTCAGAGTAGGAAAACAAGTACAAAGTAAAGTGGTAGGCATGCATGGAGAAGAAACGTTAACAACAACGGAGAAAGACTCATAAATATATGCCAACAATATGAGTTTAAAGATTTTGAATGGTTTTTTCGCCCACAAAAATATACATAAATATACCTGGTATTAGCACACAAGCGATCTAAAATCGATTTAATAGATTATTTCATAATAAGACAACAAACTAAGTTAAGAGTACAGGACGTAAAGGTGAATAGAGGAACAGAGTGTGGCTCGGACCACTGCCTGATAATAGGAAAAATATATACACCATTCGTAGACAGGAACCACACAAACATCAACAAAGAACACAGAGAAAAAAATAGAAAGAACTACGTACACCTTAAACAATCTAGATAACGAGAGCACACAGTTACTTTACTCCTGGAGACTAACAAAAAAACTACATGAATCACACATATCAACGACGGATGAATACGAACATATAAAAAACTGCATGAAAGACGCAACGCTATAAGCCTTAGGGCCACAGGTACGGAGAGTAGATAAACCATATTGGCGGCATAAAGAAGTGGAAGAAAGGATAAAAAAAGAAGGAAATATATCAAAAGTTATTACAACAGGGAGGCGAACAAACAAAACAACAATATAAAAACTTGAATAAAGAAGTCAAACGAGAAGTGGTTAAAAAGAAAAATAGTGCATGGGAACAAAAATGCCAATACCTAGAGAACCATATAGGAGGAACAAAGAGCTTCTGAAGCCTGGAAAACTATAAAAACGATGAGAACAACGACAAAAACCAAGTCGTAATAAATAGGATACCAGAGAACACATGGGTAGAGCATTTTGAGAACTTATTAACAGAGAGAAGAGAAAGGTTTAAACAGACAAATAAACAATTAGAAGTAAAAAGAAAAATAGAAATATCAATATAACAAGTGAAAGAAGCAATTAAGGAAATGAAATTAAGGAAATCTTTAGGCTCAGGTGGAATACATCCAGAGTTGATTAGGTATGGATCATCAAAACTGTTTGAAATGATCCGAAAATTATTCGAAATATGCTTAAACGGAGAAGAAATTCCATAAGAATGGAGACAATCGTATATTTCTCCAATATACAAGGACAGTACAAAGACGGATCCTAAAAACTATAGAGGGATCGCAGTGATTGCTACTATAGGCCGGCTATAATCAAAAGTACTACGAAACCTGATAGAAAATTTTCACATTAAAAATTTCAATGGAAAAATAAGTGCAGAGAAATAGAGAAACCCATACAGCTTTAATAGATTTGGAAAAAGCATACGATAGTGTACCGATCTCCCAACTATGGATAGAAATGGGTAACTTGAAAATAAGCCCAATTCTTATTAACGCCCCTCAAAAATAGTACAAACAAAACTTTGCAAGAATTAAAATGAGACAAGAAATCACCTCTCCTTTTCAAACAACAAAGGGACTAAGACAAGGCTGCTGTCTGTCACCGACCTTATTTAAAATCTATTTGGATAGATCCTTTGTGAAATGGGTAAAAAAATGTTGAATCATGGGAATAACGGTGGAAGAAAATACGCTATATACACTTTTCTTTGCGGATGACCAGGTAGAAATTGCCGAAGACAGCTACGATCTTAGCTATATGGTAAGAAAACTGCAAAAATAATATGAGGTGGTAGGTCTAAACATAAATATGATAAATTGTGAATATATCTCAGTAGGAACAGATGAAATATGTGACCTAGTCTTGGAAGACAACAAAATCAAAAGCATGCAATCCTGCAAATATTTGGGGGTCATTTTCAACAAGAAGGGAAATAGCGCAGATAAAATCAGGGACAGAATAAACAAGAACAGAGTAGCGACCCGTGACTTAAACTCTCCTCTCTGGCAACAAACAATTCGACGAGAAACCAAAAAAAACACATTTACGCTAGTATAGTCCAAAGTATTACACTTTACGGTTCGGAAGTATGGGACGTCATCAAAGTTAATAGAAACAAACGTATGACGATAGAAATGGATTATCTGAGACGAAGCTTTGGTAGATCGAAAGTGGAGAGAGTTAGAAACGAACAAAAAGAAACGAAATGAAAATGGAGCGAAATATCAATGATGTCATAGAAAAAAAACAATTATTCTTGTTCGGACATGTTAAAAGAATGCCAGAGTACATATGGCCTAGAAGAGTACTGGAATGAATCCCTTCTGAAAGAAGAAAGAGAGGACGACTACGGAGAAGTTGGCGCAACGATATTGATCAAGCAATGGCGGCAAGAGACTTAGAAGAGGCAACTGCATATGACAGAAAAAGATGGAAATTGGGGGCGGAGAAGCGGCGACAGCCGTAATATAATAAATCCGTTATTAAATATATATATATATATATATATATATATATATATATATATATCTATATATATATATCTATATATATATATATATATATATATATATATATATATATATACAGTCCTCTCTCTCTATAACGATATGCAAGGGACCGGGAATTTTCATCGTTATAAGGAGAGATCGTTATACAGAGAGAGACATAATTCGGTACTGTAATATTAATAATACTGTACTAAATAACCTATTTTAATTTAAAAAAATTATCAAAACGAATATAAATGACTTAACATTGTATTCCACATAGATTTATTAACGAATAATATAAGCAATACAGTATAAAAATGACTGTGCAATTAAAACATGTGTACTGTACAATAAAAAAATAAAACGCTACTGTAAAATATATTTAGCCTACATTATCAAAAAAATCTGTCACCTTGGTCTGTCTTCTTTTCCCTTTCCACAGAACTGACCTGACCTTGTCCTGAAGACGCATCGAATCTTCTACAGCACTCATATCGTCTTCCTGGTGGATGAAAAATCGATGCAGTACTTTTGCCGCATCCAATGCCTGCTTAGGGGTCGGAGTTGGTTCTGACTCTGCTTCCACTTCAGAGTCACTGTTTTTTTCTTCTTCTACGCGAACTGCTTGCAGGATGTCCTCGTCAGAAAGTCCAGATGTTGTAGCTACATTTTTATCAGCTTCTTCAAAATCTGTTAGCTCTTCCGGTCCGTAGGTGATAGTAAATTCAAACTGTCTGGCCCAAACACCTAATGGCAGGTCATCTTCATCATAAGCCAATCCTTGATCTTCCAACCATCCTGTGGCGTCAAGAATGTTTAGTTTAAGATCGCCATTATTCTCAACCAATTCCATCAAAAGTCTTGATATGTAGTCCTGTACGAGTGTCCTGATATTAACAGTCCTGTAATGGTTTTTTAAACTCTTGATGACACTTTGGTCCGTGCGCTGAAGGACACTCGTTGTGTTTGCTGGCAGAAAACAGAGTTCGATGTTTTGAAGGTCGTGCAATACAGGATGAGCAGGACAATTGTCTACAAGCAAAAGAATTTTTTTCCCTTTAAGCTCGATATCTCACTTTCTTATCGCTTCTTCAAAAATTTCCGAGGTCATCCACGTACTCTTGTTTGATTTATATGTCACCTGTAGATTTTTTATGTTTTTAAAGCAACGCGGGTTTTTCGACTTCCCTATCACTAACAATTTTCGCTTCACCGAACCTGTCATGTTAGCGGCTACTAAAACTGTAATGCGTTCCTTAGAGAGCTTTCTACCAACGCACTTTTCCAATTTAAATTTTAAAGTTCTGTTGGGTGTCATTTTAAAAAACAATCCAGTCTCATCCGCATTGAAAATGTCGTCTGACGCATATCGTGCCTTCAGTCCAGGCCACACCTTTTCTAGCCAATGATCCATTACGTTTTTGTTAACATCGCTAGCCTCTCCGCTGATTTGGCCGTAGTTGATCTTGTGCCGCATCTTCCACTTGCTCAGCCAACCCTCAGATGCCTTAAAATTCTCAATTGCAAGTTCAGTTGCAAAAAATTCAGCTTTTGTCCTGACCACAGGCCCAGAAAGTAGAATATGGTTCATACGCTGCTGCTGGAACCACTGAAGCATAGCGCGATCTAAATCTATGTGCTGAGGTTTCCGCAACTTCTTCCTGCTACCGCCCTCCATCTCCTCTTTAAGCTACTTTTTTCTGTCCTTCCATATCGTAGCCACAGTTGACTGAGACAGCCCCGTCCGGCAAACGACATCCGATTGCTTTTCACCTTTCTCTATTGCTCGAGTTATCGATAGTTTTTCCTCCACCGAGAGCACTTTACGCTTTTTGAAAACATGTTGACTGTTGGCACAGTAAGACGCAACTCAAACTGGAAATTAAAAGTCGTCAATAGATGACAACATCTGTGTGATAACAGTTAATTACGCCGCCCGAACAATAAACGTCACTTAACCCTCTGATAAGAAAGAGTGTATGCCGCATTCCTTAAACGCAAAACAAAACAACCGCTGAACAATGACCTTTTCATTCGTGACTCAGGTAGTCTGAACTTTAAATACAATAACACATTTGTCATCAACTATTGTACGCTAAAAAAGTTATTGCTATAAAGAGAGAACGATATCGGTATAGAGAAAGAATTAATACATTGTTCTTATGACGAACCAACCAACGTTTACTATTTTCATCGTTATAGAGGAATTATCGTTATATAGGAAATCGTTATAGAGAGAGACTACTGTATATATTTATATATAACTGTTTTGGATGGGTTGGAGTCAATAAAAGGGGCTATTTGTTAACTATTTTTACTCAAGCTTTCAATTGTGTTTAAATTCATTGTCAAGAGCTGCAGAAAAATACAAAATATCTTACAAAGTTGAAATAGAAAGAAAAAAATTTTGTTAGCTCACCAAATAAAATTAGTTTAGTTAATAAAAATGCTGCTAACATATTTCAAAAAATATTATCATAAAAATGTTCTAATTTAATACATGCTTCTCTGAAATTTTAATATAATTTTGAAAAAGTTTCTTAACACAAAAACAATTGAACTTATAAATAAATTTGAATAGTGACAATTAAAATTAAGCCCCAATGTCATAAATACCAACTTTTTATTTTTGACAAGCGCATTCCAAAAATAAAATTTTGTTTAAAAATTCTTTTTTGTTTAGTAACAAAAAAGAAGAAGATTTATTGACCATTAATAAATGTCTGAAAAAATGACCATTTCCAAAAATGTCCTTTTGAATTTATTACTTTCACTACATAAAATTTTAATATTATCAAAATCCATAATATGGTCTTTGTCGATTATATGCTCTGCCTAACAACAAGATGGTTTTTGAATTCTGCAATCACTTTTGTGAGAAATAATGCGATTTGAAAGATTTCTTCCGGTCCCACCAACATACTCAGCTTCATACTGAGTACAACTAATGCTGTATAGGTACTAAATTTGCTTTATCTAATTTGTCTATGGGATACTTAGTTTTGGAATATAAAGATGAAATGGTTTTGATGTTCTTTGTTGGTATTTTTATATTGTCAATAACCTTTAGTGTTTGTATTAATTTAGGTGTTAATGATGGTATAAAAGTTAGTGAATAATAATGATGTCTTGATTGTTGGATACAATGTTCTGAGATTTGGCAAAAAATTGTGTTAAGTTATTTATATTAACAATATTAGAAAAACGCATCCTATGTAGCATTCTGGAGGATAAGAGTTTGCAATTAAAATATTTTTTAACAATTGAAGATCTTCTTGTAGATAATCTGGATGAGAAATCTTTTAAACACGTTCTTTTAATCCTGTTATAAGGTTCATTTTTATCTTATTTGGATGATGAGAGTAATAGCTTATAAATCTATTACTACATATGAGTTTTCTGAAGCATCTAGTTTTCAACAATATTGTCTGTATTTCTTACACTTCTCATGTCAAGGAAATGATATAGGTTATTGACAATATAAAAATAGCAACAAAGAACATCAAAACCATTTTATCTTTATATTCCAAAACTAAGTATTCTATAGACAAATTAGATAAAGCAAATGCTGTATACAGCATTAGTTGTACTCAGTGTGAATCTGAGTATGTTGGTGAGACCGGAAGAAATCTTTTAAATCGCATTATTTCTCACAAAAGTGATTGCAGAATTAAAAAACCATCTTGTGCTTTGGCAGAGCATGTATTCTATAAAGACCATATTATGGATTTTGATAATATTAAAATTTTATGTAGTGAAAGTAATAAATTCAAAATGACATATTTGGAAATGGTTTGTATTAGCAAAAGTGATATTTTGATATTTTTCCTAATTTTAATAGATTTCCTTTTTGTAACATTTTAAGATAAAAGTAATGCATCAAGTAGGTTGTGCCGATAGTAGGTTATCGACAAAATTGCATGACAACACCATCTGTCAAATATTGTTGTTTGTAAACAGACTTAGGATTTGTGAAATAATGTTGCAAGGAGAAAAATAAAACTGGTGGAATATTTGTATAGAAAGTGTGTCCGAAACGTTTAAAAATTAGTGCAATTGACTGAACTTGGAAAAAGTGAAGTGAACAATTGTTTTTGTGTTAAGAAACTTTTTCAAAAATATATTAAAATTTCATAATAGCATTTATTAGATTAGAACATTTTTATGATAATATTTTTTGAAATATGTTAGCAGCATTTTTATTAACTAAACTAATTTTATTTGGTGAGTTAACAAAAATTATTTTCTTTCTAGTTCAACTTTGTAAGATATTTTGTATTTTTTAGCAACTCTTGACAATTATTGTAAACACAATTGAAAGCTCGAGTAAAAAATAGTTAACAAATAGCCCCTTATTGACTCCAACCCATCCAAAACAGTTTTATATTTTTCTAAACGAGTCACAAGTACTTCTTTTTTCTTACTCTTTTATATTTCTATAATGAATTCCACATATATGTAACAGGATCAGATATGAACAGAATTTTTTATGTATGGAAAAGAAGGTTTAGGTACTGTTTCATTTAATAGAAGTGGCTGTAAAGTTGAATAGATTCAACCGTTCTAATCTACAGCAACATTTATAACCTAGCGAAAGATAAAAATGAAGATAATTTTGAAAATGAATTGCTAAATGAAGACATCATGAACTTTCTGAATATGCCATGTTATCTATTCCTGTTGTAACTTAAACATCATAGTTTACAAAGTTTAAAAATGTAACTCAAAGTTAATTTAACAACATTTAAAGGGTTTGTAACCATGTATTTAGTAGCTTCAAACATATTGTGACGTTTATATAGTTCTAGTTTATTTGTCTTTATTCTAATTTATTGTCTATATTCTAATTTATTAAAACTCACGATAGCTAATTATGAATTTATTAAAGTCTTTATTAATTCTAATTTATATTACAAATAATAATTTATGTTTCGTTACATTTAAATATCGCGGTTGCCGAGCTTCTTATGACTGACTCAAATACAAAAATCTTTCATTTATATACACAACTGTTGTCATCTGGAACTTTCGACGAGCTTCCTGAATGATCTCGTATTTTGGTGAAGGCGCTCGACTCGTTTTTCAACCTCGAGACGTGGATGACTCACTAAAATTAGTGTCTAGAGATTTCTGTAAACAACTGGTAGCGAAGCTCAGGTATATTTTGACCTACAAATTACGAGAATCAATAAAAAAGGATTAGTCATAAAATATTTACAGTTCTATATGCCATAACATTTAAAATCGTAACATTGCCCCCCTCTTAAAAGATGGTTCCTCCTGGAACCTTGTCGGGACTGGAACTGGAACGACATGCTGATATCGGCAACTGGACCCTCTTTTACAACTTCCAGTTGTATAGAAATGACAAGGGACGGTTTTCTCTCCGCAGCAGTAACTATGCGGATTGCAACAGACTAACACCTGGACTTCGGTGTCTTTAAAGATTTCCTCCACCATGTTTCGTATAACCCTCCAATCTAATTGGCGGCACTCCAACTTTGGCATGGCTAACTTTTGCACGTCGGACTCTAGTACGTGCTCTCTCAACTGAAGTAAGGCTTCCCATACATCTCGGTAGGTAGGTTGGTCACGGGCAGTGTCTTTTGTTACCAGGTAGAAAAGGTAACGTGATGCATCTTGAAGTTTCAAGGTTTTACCAGGAGCTGGCACTTGGCATTGAAGTTCTGCAACTCGACCAAACTTCCTTCGAAAGACGGATGCCAACCCTGGTGCATCTTTGATACTGGCCGGGATGGTAAGGGCCAGTGAGTAGTCATCGGGAAGCGCGAGTAGATCTTGCCTTTCTTCAGTGGTAACACCATGTCTTGCTTTACCGGTACCTCCATAGGCACCCATGAATTCCTCAAACGTGAGGTCAGACACATCTTGGACTTGGTTTACTTCCACTTCTTCATCTACGTCGTGGTCACCCTCGAAAGACGCCAACCGGTTATGGTGTACTATCATCGGCTTTCCTCTCGGAATCTTGCTTATTCGGTAAATAACATCATTGATCTTCTCCATAATGAGGTATGGACCTTCCCAAAACTGCTGCAATTTGGGAGAACAACCTTTTCGCTTTTTGGGGTTATAAAGCCAGACTTTATCGTTCTTCTTAAAACACCCCTTTTCGGCTTGTGTATCGTACCGTTTCTTCATTCGGTCACTAGCGATTTGGAGATGGGAACGGACCAACTCGTGTACATCGTCCATTCTTCTTCGTAATTCGATCACATAATCTTCACCTGCTACATCTTCTCCAGGTCGACACCCAAACTCTAGATCACAAGGTAGTCGCATCTCGCGTCCGAATAGGACTCTGGCTGGTGTCTGGCCTGTTGATTCATTAACAGCAGATCTGTAGGCCATTGTGAAGAACGGAAGATATTGGTCCCAGTCTCGCTGATGATCGGATACCATCTTTGTCAAATACTTGCCAACTGTTCTATTCATTCGTTCTACCATACCATCCGATTGCGGATGATAAGCCGTAGTTCTTGTTTTCTTCATACCTAGTCTATCACATATTCCTTGGAATAAATCGCTTTCGAAGTTCCTGCCTTGGTCACTATGGATCTCCAAAGGCACTCCAAATCGGCTGATATATTCTTGGATCAACTTATCTGCAACGGTGGCCGCCTTCTGGTCTGGAAGTGCGTAAATCTCGACCCACTTAGTGAAGTAATCCATTACTACCAACATGTACTTGCCTCCATTATCACTTTCTGGAAACGGCCCAGCAATGTCCAAAGCTATTCTTTCAAACGGGCTTCCAACATTATATTGTCTCATAGGAGCTCTCCTTTTTCGATAAGGCCCGTTACTCGTAGCACAAATAGTACATTTCTTACACCAGTCTTTTACATCGTCGGAACTGTTCATCCAATAAAACCGTTCCCGAATTCGCTGAAGGGTCTTTTTCACACCAAAATGCCCTCCTGATGGACTGTCGTGTAACTGGACGAAGTACTTCGGCTATTCTGCTCTTTGGAATCACCAACTGTCTTCTCTTCTCTGAACCGTCATCATTTTCCAGGACTCGTTTGAGCAAGCCATCTTCCATGATAAATGAGTCCCACTGGGCCCAATACGTCTTAACTATTGAGCCTAGGTTCGATATTTCTTGCCAAGGTGGTCGACGGTTTTCCTCTTTCCATTTTCGGATTTTCTGTATAACTGGATCTCTCTCTTGTTCTTCCCTGATCTTGGTAGGCGTCCAGTCGTCGTGGACCACCGTCGTTCTTAGCACTGCTGCTTCCTTGGATTCCGTTTTGTTGCAGTGAGAACACTCTGCTGGGCATGGCCTTCTGGAAAGAGAATCGGCGTTTCGGTGGCTAACTCCGGCCCGGTGCTCAATCTTAAAATCATATTCTTGGAGTCGTTCGATCCACCTGGCTATCTGACCCTCTGGATTCTTAAACTGCATCAACCACTTAAGGGCGGCATGGTCGGTTCGGATTAAAAACTTCCTTCCATAGAGGTATTGATAGAAGTGCTCTACTGATTTCACTACTGCCAGAAGTTCTCTTCTCGTGACGCAATAATTTCGCTCAGGTTTTGAGAGGACTTTACTAAAATATCCAAGGACTCTTTCCTGTCCTCCTTGAATCTGAGACAGCACTCCTCCAATTCCCACATTACTTGCATCTGTATCTAAGATGAACTCTCCTTCTGGCAGTGGATACCCTAAAATTGGTGCTGTGATTAAATGCTTTTTTAAGGTTTCAAAGGCATTCTGGCAGTCTACATCCCAGCGGTATTCTCTTGCTTCCTCTGTAAGTCGCGTTAATGGTTTAGCGATATCTGCAAACTTCTTAATAAACCTCCGGTAGTAAGTACACAGTCCCAGAAAACTTCTCACTTGATGTTTGTCAGTTGGTTTTGGCCATTCCTTAATAGAATCGATTTTTCCCTTATCCACGGCCACTCCTTCTTTACTGACTATATGACCCAGATAATTGACTTTACCTTGAAATAGCTGGCACTTCTTGGGGTTTAACATCAATTGGGCAGCTTTAAGTCGATTAAAAACGTTTTCTAAATTCTTCAGATGGTCTTCGAATGTCTTCCCCAAGACGATTATGTCGTCTAGATAAACTAGGCATGTTTTCCAAGATAACCCTCTCAACACATTTTCCATAAGCCTCTCAAATGTCGCAGGAGCGTTACAAAGTCCAAATGGCATAACGTTGAATTGCCATAATCCAGATCCTGTGGTGAAGGCTGTCTTTTCTTTATCTACCGGGTCCATTTCTACCTGCCAGTATCCAGACTTCAGTCCAAAGTAGAAAATAATTTACTTCCAGCCAATGTGTCTAATGTGTCATCGATCCGAGGCAGAGGATAACTATCTTTCTTGGTAACGTTGTTCAACAAACGGTAATCCACACAGAACCTCGTTGTTCCGTCTTTCTTCTTAACCAGGACCACCGGAGAGACCCATGGGCTCGTAGAAGGTTCTATCACCCCGTCTTTCTTCATTTCCTGAACAATCGTTTCAGCTTCCTCTCTTTTCGCCTGTGGTAATCGTCGAGCTGTTTGACGAATTGGCTTAGCTTTACCAATATCAATTATATGCTTAACAACGGTAGTTCTTCCCGTCTTTCCTCCTTTCGGTACGAAAATATCACGATACTGCCGAAGAAATTCCCTTAATTTCCTTTTCTCAATCTGATTCAGAGACTGTCCAGCAACCGCAACCATTTGATCAAATTTATCGTTGGAATTATCAGACGTTGTCGTCTGACGGATTATGGATGTGACAGGTACACAAGTTCCTACTTTTGTCTCTTTCTTGATGGTCACTGGGTAGTCATTGACATTAATAAGTCTCACAGGAATTTCTTTAGCCGAAGTCACTAATTCTTTTCCAATTATGATTCCACGGCCAACTTCGTCGTCATGATTCCAAGGCTCCATCATAACAGGTGTTCCTTCGTCCACAATTCCCTGTAGCCGCGCTACTATTATCGTTTCACTTCTCGCAGGCACGACTATATCCTCTTTAACGGCTGCTTGCATAGTGTTGTCATCATGTGGATGGAGAAATACCTCCTCGTTACCAACTTTGATTACCTTATTCTTAAAATCCAATTGGAATCCATGCGTATTCATTACGTCCATTCCTAATATAACATCCTCTTCGATGTCAGCAACTATAACAGTATGGACGAACTTTTCTGCTCCAATTCCTAATTGTAACTGGATTTCTCCATGAATGTTGGCATTTTCACCTGTGGCGGTCCGAAGTCGCAACCTCGTTGGTAACAGTTTCTTTCGGATGTTTATAACTGTCGGGCGAATAATGGTTCTTGTCGCTCCGGTATCCACCAACAACGTATGCTTTTTACCATTTATTTCTCCATCTACATATACACTATCTTCACGACATTTCAAAGAAGCTATTAGTATGAGAGGGTCTTTGGAAAAGTTCTGGGTCGAAGCTGCCCCCCTAAGGCCGACCCGTTCTAGTTTTCCTGATGGTGAGTTTCTTGATTTGTGTCGTACCTAGGATGCTTACATGAACTTCGTACGTGTCCTATTTCGCCACAATTCCAGCATCTTATGGTCTTCGTTTTCTTGTATGTCATGCTTTTCATCATACTAACGAGCTGGTCAAGTTTATCTTCATCTTCTTCCTCTTTTACAGTCCTAACTTTACTGTAACCGCCAGAGGCCTGCGTAGCAGACTCGTATTCGAGGGCGGCGGATAAGACATCAACCAGCGTCTTGTGCCGAGCTAATCGTAGTGTTCTCTGAATTTCATGATCACGAAGACCATCAATAAACGTTTGAACGGCCAACTTTTCCATCATGTCTTCGGGAGCTGTTGGATAAGCGTATCGCACTAATCTGGCAATATCTACTTCATATTCTTGAAGAGCCTCATCTTTCTTTTGTCTTCGATTTTTGAGCTGCGACTGATATACATGCTCCAAGTGTTCGTGGCCATATCGCATATTTAACCTCTTCTTCAGTTGTTCGAAATCATCCGTCTCCTCTACGGCTATGGTCTGGAGCACATCTAAGGCATCTCCTCGAAGAGCTATAGTCAGGTTTACAGCCTTTTCTTTTTCTGACCATCCATTTGCTCTTGCAGCTGATTCGAACTGTTTCATGTAGTTGTTCCATGACGATTTTCCGTCGAAAGTTGGAACTTTGACATGAACATAACCTCCGCTTCCTTCAAATTTCGGCCGTGTTTCCAACTTACATTTCGTCTCGTCTTCTTTTATCTCTACCGGATCTAAAGCTACCGTATTAATTGGTGGTAGCACTCTCGTGTTAGTTATCATGGTCTCTAACTGTTTGATTTTCTCTTCAACTTTATCAAATGTTTTAGAGACTTCTTCAAACTTCTCACTAGTCTGAATACATACTTCGTCGAATCTTCTAGACATATTTTCAATTTTCTCGTCATTTTGTCTAGCTATTTCTTTAATAATTTGAGACGTTTCATCGAATCTTTCATCAGTTTTTTTAGAAGTTTGTTCGATCATTTGCGAGACATTTTCAAATTTCTCATTTATTTTTGTTAAAACTGTTTCTTCTGATGATTGAAACTGGAATGTCTCTGGGTCATCTCCATTCTTGTTAAGAATATTCTTCAGTCGCTCCTGGAGGATCTTCTTGGACCCGCTGCAGTCTTCATCGCGTTCTTCTAGTTGCTCACGCAACTGTTTCACTGAAAGTTCTACTAGCAGCATCTTTGGTCAGGCACACACGTACTTTTTAAATGTTCTTTCGTACAACGATCACTACTGAACTACGCGGATGTTCCCGACGAACAATACCTTTCAAAAGTTCAAAAGTCTTTTTCAAAAATCAAATTAAATTTATCTACGATCCCACTTCTGCACCACTGTGACGTTTATATAGTTCTAGTTTATTTGTCTTTATTCTAATTTATTGTCTATATTCTAATTTATTAAAACTCACGATAGCTAATTATGAATTTATTAAAGTCTTTATTAATTCTAATTTATATTACAAATAATAATTTATGTTTCGTTACATTTAAATATCGCGGTTGCCGAGCTTCTTATGACTGACTCAAATACAAAAATCTTTCATTTATATACACAACTGTTGTCATCTGGAACTTTCGACGAGCTTCCTGCATGATCTCGTATTTTGGTGAAGGCGCTCGACTCGTTTTTCAACCTCGAGACGTGGATGACTCACTAAAATTAGTGTCTAGAGATTTCTGTAAACAACTGGTAGCGAAGCTCAGGTATATTTTGACCTACAAATTACGAGAATCAATAAAAAAGGATTAGTCATAAAATATTTACAGTTCTATATGCCATAACATTTAAAATCGTAACAATATACATCCATGGTTATACTTTTAGGATAGCACTGATTATGGAATATTATTTCCGAAAACGTTATGTGATGTAGCCCGATAGGGTTTTTAAAATTACGCCTTTGATAAAGGAATTTTTAAATATTTTTTTTTTAACATAAATAGACAGGTCCTTGCCTAGGGTATTGAGCACCTGCGTGCAGGATTTTTTGTGCGCCCCCATATTATGTTTTTAAGGTACCTATATCGTAAAATGTTCTTGTGATATGATATGAATTTAAAAAGAAAAATAAAACGAACCATGTTTGAAAAAAAGGTTTTATTATATTTATATATTATAATAAGGCATTCTGCAATATAACATGAAGCAATAACGGAAAGGAGATACTCTCAATGCAAAAAAAGTCGTTTCATTGTGATCAATGGCTTCAAAAAGATTATTTTCAATTGAAATGACTACCAAATCTGATAGCCTTTCTTGGCACATTGACGTTCTTAAATAATGTTTTATGGCTTTAGCTTTGAAAAACTCCTTTCGCCAGATGCCACCGAAATGGGAAGGGTTGGGAATATTCTCAAGTCTATAAATAGATTTGGAAAAAAGATTGTAAATTTTTCTTTGTTATATAATTTAAAATATCTATGAGCGAATCCGAAATTTTGCTAGAGTCTGTGATTGGGTTAAGGACTTTGTATGACAAAATTTTATTATGCAAATCGAGACCATCGATATCATTCCATACGTTTTCTTCATGTTGAATTTGTAAAGCTAAATCCAAATCCATACATGATCTTTTAATCACATCAGAATCTAGATTTTGAAAATTACCCAAAAATCCAAATAAATCGTGGCACTTATCTATTCCCCCAAAGCGTTATTTTATTTAATTGTAGGTATGCAGTAGGTTTTAAACCGCTTTAATAAAATCACCAAGCACCTCAACACAATAATTTCCGATAATCAAGCATAATAAAACACAAAATTTTTAACTCCCATATATTATATCCATCGTGACAGCGTGATTAAAATACAACCAATGCCATCAGAAAAGATATATCAAAGATATAAAATAAAATAAAGAGAAATTACCAATCAAGAAAAGAAATTTACATACTTAAAAAACTCCATTTCATAACTTTCTAAAATTGCTAAAATTTTTGGAAGATTATATTTTTCTCAGAAATGAAAGACGCTACATAAAGAGCCGAGATAGCTGATAGTCCAGAAGAAAGATTCAGTGTTATTTAGTCTTAGGTTTCTACCGAAACATTTAGGCATCGAGTATCACTGTGAAATAAGCGCCGGCGACTGGGTTATCACTAACGCCCGGTTCCACCAACGTGACTTAAGTGAAAATTTGATCTTAAGAAATAGTTTTTACTAAAGGTTTTTTTCTAGTATCCCGTTTACCAGCTGTCTGTGAGTATCTATGACGGCAGATTTTTAATTTGCCAAGGAAGACAAATTGAACCTTGTTTTATTTAATTGTAGGTATGCAGTAGCTCGTAATCCACTTCAATAAAATCACCAAGCACCTCAACACAATAATTTCTAATAATCAAACATAATATAACACAAAATTATTAGCTCCCATATCCATCGTGACAGCGTGATTAAAATACACCAATGCCACCAGAAAAGATATAAAGATATAAGATAAGATAACTGTGAGTATCTATGAGGTCAGATTTTTATTTTGATAAGGAAGAAAAATTGAACCTTGTTTTATTTAATTGTATTGAAATTCCCATTAAAATAGTATTTACTAGAAAAATCATAAAATCACAAAAAAGACGAATATAAAATTTCTCAGGTACCATATCCACAGGAACAACTACAGAGCAAATTTAGAAGGACTAGCCATCCTAGTTTAAAGAGGAATGTAAATCATAGTATCCAAAAAACACCAGCACTAAAACAATCGCCTATGATTTTGTTTTAAATACCTACAAAATAAGTTTTCATTATTTTCAGGGAATATATAGTGATTAGGTATGTTATATTTCAGCATACCTAATCTAAGCTAAGCAAATGGAAGCAACGACAATAAAAGTCCATATGGTACAAGGAGAGATAAGGATCACCTCAGCATAATTGAGGCCAAGATACATACTATATGACGACGACCTGAATATGTGTTCCTTTATACAGAAGAACAATCCATAATCATAGAAGACCTAAACGCCAGATTCCCAAATTGGAATGATGAGTTACAACATAAACTGGAAAATGGAAAGCTACGTGGAAAAGTGCGAAATTGAGTAGAGCAAGAAGCAATAATATTGGTACACCACAAGGGACTATATTAGGACCCATATTATTTCTCGAACCCTTCGAGATGTAGTGGTAAGACGCATCTTAAAAATTTCGTGGTTGGATCGTGTGACTACTGTTAAGGTCCTACGTAGAATGGGCGAGCAATGCGAGATTATTTACACAATCAAAGAGGGGACCAGGGAGAAGGAAGAAAAATAGCTTGGCTTCAAGACCTGGGATAACAATTTAATACGTCTACAACCGGATTATTTCGGGTAGATGCTAGCAACGTTAGGATAGCCAAACTGATCGTCAACATCCGGAACGAAGTAAATCTCAACTCAAGGGGACATGAGATCCCGGAGTAAAGTGTTCTCATATCCATAGATCAAAGATGTCACGTCTCGTGGAGACGCTACCTTCCTGACCTCCAAACTACCTCCAACCCTCCCCAATCTTAGACGTAACGATGGGGAGGTTTTACTAGTTTTTTACTTGAATAATCTTCTTCAAATGTGAGCTCGTACAGTGGGTCAGAAATCTTGGTTTGTGGCCTTGGTCACCGGCTCTTCGTATAGGGGTTTGCTTAGCAAACAAGCAATTTAATTGAACCCAGCCTTGGCATTACGTTGGGGTGTAACAATTCATTGGACCGAGGTGTATTAAGTCGTGTGTCCAGAATATCCCTTTCTTCCCTGCAGCACTCTGATGCGCGATAGGTGCACAACTATTAGCCAAATGATCTTCATGTGGAAGTTCTGGGTAATAGAACTCAAACATGGTTTAACTAACTGATTCAAATTTGGACTAGCGTTAAGCGCTTTACCGACCATCCGAGAGTCTGGCCACCAAGCCCGTAACACCTACCGGTGCTCGGTCTCAATGTTCAGGAATTGCGGTGGTTCCGTCTAAAGTACCTGTGCAAAAAAAATTATTCTCTTGTGGATAACCTAAAACTCTGAACTGAACTGAAGTAGCAATACTTATATAGTACTAGTATAGTGTCCTTGCGTGAATCGTGTACGTATTTTTGGATCTTTTTAACCTAATTATATATTTTATTAAATCAAAACCAGAAAATGAAATATTAATTTGAGAGGTTTAATATTTGGGGTAAAAAGAAATGTATACCTTAAGGTAAAAACACGAAGTTTCTTTGTCTTTAGTGAGCGCCTTCGTGAAAAGACGCTTGCTGTTCTTGTTCGCTTCTACTTCTGTCGCTTTGTCTCTCATCCTCATATTCCTCTATGTGTGTGTGTTCTTGACCGCTCTTCTATTTTCTCTTGGTCTCTCGGACCCGTATCGGTTTCCGCGATTTTCCGGTTCATTCGTTCTTTTATTATTTCGGTTTTCCTAATATGTGCGAGTGTTGTATCTATTCTGGTTCTCTCGATATCTGTTTTCGTTCCATTGCCGATTTCTTTGTTCATAGTTTACTCTTCCGTTGTCTCTACTTTCGTTTTCCCTCCTCGGGACAAATTCTCTTCTTGTGTACTCTCTCCTAAAGTTTTGTCCTCTATCTCTATAGTCTTGATTTTCTCGTTGTCTATAATTTTCTTGCGTTCTCCTCATTTTTCTTTCTCTTAATTTTGCTTCTCGTATTTGTAAGAATTGACATAAACTGTCAATATCTTTGTAGTTTTCTAGAGTTATGTGATTTTCTAAGGTATCTTCAAAATGTCTGGCTATTAGTTCCACTAGATGTTCGGGCGAATAGTTGTAATGTAAGTGTCTTGCATTGTTGTATAGTTGTAGGGCATATGTTTTTTCTGATATACCTATACTATCCTGGTATCTCCCATTTTGTAATTCATTGTTTATCTCTATCTGTTGTATTTTCCCCCAGAAATAATTCAGAAATTTTTGTTCAAATGTTTGCCAATTTTGCAATTCTTCTTCTTTACTATCAAACCATAAACGTGCCTCATCTTTAAGATGGTTCCTTATCGTTTCCTTTGCTGTTTCGAAATTACCGATATGTCGTACTTTCTTTTTTAAATTGTTGATGAAAATTACTGGGTGTAATTTTTTTACGTCCCCGCCAAACTGTATTTTTATGTCACCCGGACTTTGGATGAGTACTTCTCTCCTGTCTCCCGTCTCTCGTTGTTTCCTGATATCCTCAATTTGTTTTTCTATTTTTTTCTTGTCTTATTTCATTACATTTTCAAATTTGTTTTCTAATTCCTCCAAATTATCTTTAATTCTCATTTCTTGTTCTTTCATATCATTTTTCATCATTGTCACACATCCTTTTATTTCCTTTTCATACTTTTCTATGCGTTCCTCTATTTTCCTGTTGTTCTCTTCTATGGCTTGTTTTGTTTCCTTCTGATTTTCTTGTATTGTCCTTTTTGTTTCATCCATTGCTATTTTTGTTTCTTTTTGGTTTTTATCCATTTTTCTGTTATTTTCTTGCTAATTTCTTTACATTATTCGTTGATTTTTCTGCTGATTTTCATCAATTTCTGCATCATCATGTGTACAAATTTTTCCATAGCTGATAGGTCCTGTTTTTCCGTTTCCATGATTGTTGTTTCTAAAATGTCTTCTTGTTCGAAATGTTCTTGTTTTTTTGTTTTCTCTGCTTTTGCTTCTTGTGTTCGACATGTATTTGAGTTTTATCCCCGCCTGATATAAAATTCGAAAACACCCGGTCTGCTGTATATACACAAATTTTTCTTTCCCCAAATATTATCAATTTATCACATAAATTTTAAATTCATCAAAAAATTAAATCAATCAAAAATAGAATAAATGTAAAATTGTACCTAGATAAAATAACTCAAATAATATTTCATAAATTTTCAAATAAATATATCAAATTCTTTCCGACGGGCAAATAAATTCTCTCAATCACCTGTTTTCCGTTTCTGATCCTTCAAATTCACAACTAGAGATACTTTTAAGCCCCATGTTGGGCGCCGTGTTGTTGTGATCTGCTTTATGATGTTTTGTTATTAATTAACACTAATTTAATTATTCCAATTATTTGATTAATTAATTCACTAATTTATGTGGAGTCATACAATTCAATTACTATTAAAAATTCTCAGGGTGCCTTTTTTTTGTTAATTATTACTTTAATCAGTTTACTTTATATATCTCTTCTAGTGGGTTCAGTATCTCCTAGTTGCTCATAATCGGGATAGAACAGGAAACGGAACTATAGAACCTCCCAGAGGTACTTTTCAGTGCGTCACAGTTTTTCGATTTCTTTCTAATGCATTAAGTTAGATGTGACGGAGAAAACGGTAGTTCGGTGATTAAACAGAACTATATTGCAGCGTTAGAATAAGCTTACATACATAAGAGGTTCTTTCCTAACCTACGTTTGATTCGTTGATATTTAGATGCACGCTTTCTCTAGCCAATCAAATACGCCTATTACTGACAGTTGACGTAACATTTCGTCCATGCTGGCCATTCTTTCGAAGTGTTCCAACAGCAAGTGACAGCTGTCGTTCAGGTCAGTATTTGCAAAGAATATAGACGCTATATAATATATTTATATTCTTTGGTATTTGTTTTGTATAATTTTATTTTGTATTTTGTTTTACATAGTATTGTGATTGTGGTTTTATTTGTATTTCAAAAAAAAAAGAAAAAAAAAGAGGTTAGTCTTCGTAAGTGGGTATATTTATCTATAAATATACCCACTTACGAAGACTAACCTCTTTTTTTGTGATACGTGGTATACAGCCAGCTACAGGAATTGTTTTCCTTGTGGATTTTATTTGTATTTGTACAAGATGACAAGATATACCGAAAAAGAACAAGATCTAATATTAAAATTGCTTAAATATTTGCAATTGTAAAAAAAAGCTGGACAAACATTATTACCAATATCTGCTGTCCGTGAAGTAAGTTGAAAATTACCCTGAAAATAAAATTGTTTTATTTACTGTTTATTTCAGCGTAATGGGGACATCATTAGGTATTTGTATGGTATTTTTCAAAACACCATTCAATACACATAGTTTTTTTACCATATTGCGACCTTTGTATTTACTTGACCTAGTGGTTCAATGGTATCATAATTGGATAACATAGAACACTATTGTCATACCATTTCACACACAAAATTTCATTAGTTTTGTCAAATCTATAATCATATGCATTTTTCTTCATTAGCTTTCTCCATTACTGGATATTTTACAGTTCCTGTTGCCGTTACATTTGTTTGTTTCAGATATATCATAAGTTGATATGTCATGAAATGTTTATCGAAAAAATTTCATTCGTTGATGGTTCAGGAAACTGTTTCAAAATATCAATTACTATTTTAGCTTCAAGTGGTCTATTTTAATAGTACTATTTTTTTTTTTTTTTTCGACAACAAACGTGAAACAAACGTGAAAACCATAATCATATCCAGTGGAACCGGTTATCGTCCAATTCTTATATTCACATCTGACTGGCTTCTCTCTAATTAACTGTTTAGCTAAGTTATGACCAAAACATTTGACCACGGAGTTGTCTAAGGAAATATCTTTATGGAAACATCCCAGTACTTGTCTATTATTTTATCTGCTAAAAGTCTAATTTTGTACATACAAACGTACAAAATAGAATTTTATTTTATTTATGTAATTAATTTGTAAGTTACCTAATAAATTTTTGAAAACAGTCTTTTTTGTGTTACTTATACTAAGGCCAAAAAGCAGTAGTGAGAATAGAAGATATAACATCAGAAGAAATAGAAGTATAAAGAGTTGTTCGACAAGTGTGTATACATAAACCAGTATTATTTAATATGTATACTTGGAAGACATATTAAGTAAGGCAATGGATTAACGAAACGTAGACATTAGAATTAATGACATAATCATAAATAACCTGAGACACGCTGATGATACAGTTCTTTTTGCCGAATCACATGAAGACCTACAGATACTTCTTAATTAGGTGACCGCAGTAAGCGAAGAAGAATATGGACCATCACTCAACAGAGCAAGAAATATATGATAATAATAAAGACAACTCAGGACATTCATGAGATATATGTACAGAATCAGCCTATTGAAATAGTAAGAGAATTCAAATTCCTAGATACAACTATTAATGAAAACAATGACAGCTCTCAAGAAATACAAATCAGAATCAAACAGGCCAGAAGCGCATTTACAAGAATACAAAGGCTTCTCTGCTGTAGAAACTTAAACCTTAAGTTAAAAATACGACTGCTGAGGTGCTACGTGCTATCTGTATTATAATACGGGATGGAAGCGTGGACACTGAAGAAAATTCACGTGAGGAGACTGAAGGCATTCGAGATGTGGATGTACCGAAGAGTACTAGAGATCTCATGCGTTGATGGAAAAATAAACGTTGAGGTAATGTGACGTATTCATAAGGAAAGAGAAGTACTAACAATTAAGAGGAGAAAAGTGGGATGTATGGGTCATGTGATGAGAGGAGATAAATATCTAACACTCCAGGTCATTATGCAAGGAAAAATTAGGAGAAAAAGATTCATAGGAAGGAGACGTAACTCATGTAATAACGACTTATTTAGAGCCGCTGTCTCGAAATTAAAAATCGCTGTGATGATTGCCAACTTTCGACGCGCAGACATCCTCTTAAGAAGAAAATATAAAAATTCAATAAATGAATCATTTTGTCGTCAATTTCAAATTTTTCCATATTTATAAATTGAATAAACAATATTGTTTACTTTTTATTTTTATTAATATACGGGATTACCCCCTGTGGCTAAGTACGATCCTGGCATCTGTCAGATTCTTCAATAATTATATGAAATAATTCTCGACACACCTAATTCATTCTATGACGTCATAATTAATGACGCACTGAAAAGTACCTCTGGGATGTGCTTTAACATTAAAACAACATAAATATGCACACAAATTATTATTTATTTTCAATAAGCAATACGATGAATATTAATAAATAACTTTTGTGGGCAATTATCTTTCCCAACAAACTCCTATACTCTAAATTTAATTTTAATTACAAACTATCTATTGATCTGTTTTATAATAATATCTACTAAAAAAAATGACCATATAAAAATATAATTTATTCACAAAAAAAAAATAACTCTTTGAAACTTGGAATCTTAGTTCGTATGCTTATATTTGATTTTATCTTTATAATATCTTAAAATTTTCTTTCATTCAAATTATTTGACTGACCTTTATTTTTATACCAATGATGTCTCCTCTTGATCAAACCACAGTTCCTTCCTTGATTGATTATGTCCGGCTACCATCAAATCTTTCCCTTCTCAGCATCGATCCAAACCGCATACCAGCAAACTACTCCTCCGAAAACACAAGCCCAAGCCTCTTTTGACCGGTACTCTTTATTCACAAATTCTCCTTTCTTTCTCAATTATATCTCGTGGACTATGCAGACTCAAAAGGGGTATTAATCTTCTCAATTTTGATCTGCTCTCAGCTTCCACCTTTTTCACTAACAAACGAAAACACTGGTACTCAGATTGACTACACAAAAACATGTCTTCTCTTCTGATCTCCGGTAACATAATAATCTTTCAATCTCTCCCAGACAACCTTCTCAACTCTCTCATTCCCACCATTATTTTTTAACCAATCATAAGCATTCATCTTTCCCACTTATTTTTGATTTAGAAAATTTCCAACATGATATTTAAAACAAATAAACTACTTTCACTCAAATTACTTTTCAGAAACCATTAACAAGTTTGCCTTTTTCAACAGAAATAAGTTTCCAAATTCTTGTTATCTCTTATCTAAATCTAATTCTTATTTACTTTCGAAAAATGCCCACCGCAAAATACAATTACAAGTTTATTCCTAAATCTATAATTATACGGGTTCCATTGTCCTTTCACTATTCACTCAGTCTTTCACGGAAAAACTCGTTAGGGTCCCGTCACGGAACAATGTTTTCTCTTATTCTAACTATTACAAATAAGTACAGGGTTGTATTTTAACTTATATGCCCGCGGTATATTAAAATAATAAAAAACTCTTTATTCTATTTCTGATCGATAAACTGATCCATAACAATATATATAAGGCTTAAAAACCTGTGAGAATAGTTGATAAAAATATCAGATGCATCCAAAAACGGAACGATTCCTTTTAGAAGTGTTTTAACTTTAAATTGTTTAAACCACAGAAAACCAATCTCCCCCTGTCCTTGTGTAAATTGAATTGACTCTGAAGGAGTTATTTGATGGAACTCACTTTGTCTATTTTTGGGATATATGGGTTGTTTGTCGAGTATGTCGTTTTGTCGATAGTTAGTGAGTGCCTTTTAGAAACTAGAGCTTAGGTAGGATGTAACGGGATTAAGATTTGGTTTGTATACATATTTGATTTATAGAATGGTTGTACATCGACGTTAAGTTTGGGTGTCCGTTAATATTTTGGAAGATCTCGTTACAGAGATGTTGGTTAGACTTTTTTTTGGTAATACGTTGAAAAAGATCATAGGCGTGAGGTTAATTATCGACTTCATGTCTAAAGTGAGTTCGTATGAGGGAATTTGTCTGTGTCTATGTCTGTTTCTGTGTTGTGGGAGCACGTTTTCTGGCGGGGCATTTGTGTGAATATGCCGTGTGTGTCGCGGCAGATTGGACAGGATGGTGCATTTGCCATGCATATGATTGTGATTTTGTTCACAGTTTGGACAGAAAGTGGCTCTTTATTGTTATGTCCGTTTTGGCAGTATCTAGAACAGTATTTTAAACTAGACATTATTCGTTCCAGGAATCTCACAACGTATATTATCCTCGTTCAGCTACCATGCTTATACTACAGCACTTCCGCGAACTTTTGTTCTGAGTTCGCGAAGACTCGAAGGAAGTGTGTAGAGATGTTATTTGGGCGGGTAATTATTTTGACAGTTTTAGTGTGAGAGAAGTGGCCTTATGATAGACGGCAATGCTTTTTTGTGAAAGATTTTTAGTTACGCCTGTCATTTTGTTTATTGTTTTAAAAGACTATTGTGGGGTGTTATTGAAATATCTGAAGCCAATGATGGTTATGTTATCACCGATGTTGTTTCTTAGTTTTGTCTGGAATTAGTGAATATTTAGGTGTTGGAATGTTTTGAGGAATGCTGTTTTGTAGATGACTAGACTTTTAAGTGGACTGTGTTGATGGGAAGAAGTTCGTTTAATTTTAAAATATTGTTGAGATTGCGGGCAAATGTTTGATGGGTTGTGTTGTATAAGGTATTTGTATGAGTTGTGTTATCTGAGATGAGATGGTTCGAAGTTGATTTTTGTAAGGTTGTGGGTGAAGGTTTTGTAGGTATTATTTCTTTCACAGTTCATATTGTGTGTATTTGTAGTGTTATCGTCTTTCATATGAGATATAAGGTATTTTTTAGAGATGATATGTTGATTTTGGATTTAGTTGTAAGTGTGGCGAATTTGTCGGGGAAGTTCACTGTAAGGGACTCGAATTTTGAACCGGGTAGATCTTGGGTTTTAAATAATTGGTGAAATCTGCGTTAATTGAAGAATTGTGAAGGAATGCGTGTTATGTTTATGTGATGTTTTCTGGAACTGGACTGGGAGGGAGGACTAGTCGGGGGTTTTTTAGTACATCTGTTTGTGATGGTAAGGTATTTGGTTCCGGGGTTAGAACTTTGATTTTTTTCTGCAGATATTTGGCATTTATGAGGATTATTGTGTAAAGGTAGGCTATTTTTTTTCGGTTTGGTCACGTAGACTGCTAAGAAATCGTTTTCGTCATCTAACATGACCGGAATGATTAGGATTAGTGGGGTTTGATGGTTCCTTGATAGTCTTAGAGACTATATAACTGGTTCCGTATACTCACCGCTGCTCTCTGAGTTCTTCAGTTGTTGAAATCGGGCGTCCATTAATAGTAATGGATACTCGGAAGAAACGTGATGAGCTTGAGCCTACCGAGTGGTTATTAATTTCCTGTTCGACCACTGTAGATATCTGTATGGACTCTTAAGTTGAGATGAGGATTTTGTGAAATAAAATTGTTTATGTAGTGTGTCATATCGTATGTATATATGTATGTGTATATCGTATGTAGTGTGTCTGAGAAAAGTTGTAATTAATGCTCTGTGTATTTTAATATGTGGTGTCGTTGTGGTCTGTAGTTAGGAATTTGTATGTTGTATATCATATCAGTGTTTTAAATGTCAGCTGGTGTATAAGTATTTTGAATTTTAGAACAAAAATGGTCCAGGTTGTGACCTGGCGGATGGTGATTTTGTATTGTGTAGGGATTTATGGTTGGGTGCCAAGAAAACGGCGGTACCTTTAATTGCGAGGCATGTTTTGACTGGACGGAGTTTTAATTACAAGAGGGCTGTTTCTTTTTGTTCTTACGTTCCACTTGTGAGGAATGTTTTTTTGTTCTTCCTATCTTTGCTTTTTTTTCTTTTTTCTATGAAGCCTTTCCAAATATACGTCTATATGGGTTTACATAGTCTTTTATTTTTCGGTATAGATATTTTATATTGCCTGGTCCCTACACTTTCGTTGTAATATCCCTCCTCTGTAAGCCCTTTTTGGCAGGGTATCATTTCTATTTTTGGCACGCCCGTTGTGTATGGTAAAACCTTAATTCACAGTTTGCAATGTTAGGAGGATATATGTATATATTAAACTTAGAGCTAAGATTAATACTATTACCAGAATTAATATTAAACTTAACAGTTTTCCGGGTTGAACCGCGTCGATTATTATTGCACCGAGTTTTCAAAATCCTCTTTGATCTCTTCCGCTTCCGAGGTCTCAGACTTCCGAGCTCTCAGATATTACTACACTGATCTCTAATATATACACTATTGCTACTGGAAACAGCGGACGGTTCATTTATATCGTCCATGGTGACCTTGTTAAGGTGAAGGTTGGCGCGAACATTTCTGACGAAAAGATTTTGATTGATGTGCGGAGCGGACTATATTTTCTTTATGAGAGGTATGCATGTCGAAGGAAACCGGATGCCGTCATCTCTTTTACTGAGATAATTTAGCTCTTTTTCAATTTATCTGGCTTCTCGGACAATTCTTAGTTTATAGAAGCGGATTCGTAGCTACGGGTCTGAAGTTGCCAGTCTTATGAACATTCCATTGCGAACAGAAATGGAATGTTCATAAATCCTTTTTTAGATTCTACGATTTGTTTGGCCTAGACCTAAGATCAGGCAGTCTGCACAAAGAATATCATAAACTCCGGTTGTTCATTTGGAATGTTGTCTTTGATTGATTGGACAAGATATGAAAGTTTTGTTGGGGGGTAAATATTCTCTTTATTCCTCTTGATTTAAGAATTTTGTAGATTTTGTCATTGACACCTTTGATGTAAGGAAGAAAAGTTTTCGTATGATGAGGATCTGAGTCTTTGAGATTGATGGCTGTGGATGATTATTAATGACTGATTTAATTTGTGAAGGTGGATTATGATAATTAGCATGCATGTAACGATTGGTATGGGTGGGTTTTCAATAAACAGAGTGATGAAAACCTTGAAATTGGTTTTTCTTTATGATAACGACGAGATAAGCCGTCAGAAATGTACCTCCACCCAAACCACATTATATCAAAATTGTATATTTGTATCTGTTCACTACCTGCTCTTATTTATAGGGCCTCTTCTTCGTCTTGTTACTTTTCTTTTATGCAGTTTACAAAATTTTTGAGCCAATATCCAAGTTTCAGATATATAGCCCCTATCAGTCGGATTATTTCTGATCCCTGGTTTGTGATTTTGGGCATGGGCTGACCTTGCCTTTCGTCAGTGCTCTCATACATTTCATGATAAACGGATTCGACAACTTTAAGGATTTTAGGTCTATCCGCAGTAATGTTTCCATCTTTGTTTCTTATTTTGCAAATATTTTTGTTATCTATGTTGTTCGTATTTTGTCTCAAAACTTTTAAACTCATGTTTTCTTGAATTATTTTAGTTATTGCACTTGTATTGTTTTCTCGTCTTTTCGGATTGAACGATGGATAACTTTATTTAATTTCTTCATTATTGTGTAGTTGAAGCCGTATTTTTTCGTCAGCTGTTTTCTTTTACCTATTAGCTCTTTGGTATTTTGGCATAGTTTTTCTTTATTGGTCGGAACGGTCGGGCATCACTTCCTTTCCGTTTCTTTTACTGCCTTGGTTATGCCATAATTTGTTTGATCTAAATCTTCTATTTCATCTCGCAAGTCTTGTATATGTCTGGTTAATATATCTTCATAGAGGTCGTTCTTTTTTGTGGGAATCAATTTATTTTTTCGTGTTTTTACGATTATCTTTGTTTTTTCCAATTTGACATTTAATAGTATCTCAGCTAGCATTAATCTGTGGTCGCTTTCTATTGAAAATTTGTTGAGTACCTACTTCGATGTCTTTGATTATTTTTTTTCTGTTTGTTATGGTATAAAAAAAATTTCAAAACAATCAATTTCTTGAAAAATTGGATTTTAAAAGTGGTAAGCAATGGGTTGACCGAATGATAAAGCGCCATTCTGCACCCACCTGCTTAAATGATTAATGATTGAAGCAGATCGAAAGATGTGCAATCTTTAGATTTCCTATAATTTCACTGCTGCCGTAAGAAGACACTTGTCGATTGGTGCTGCGTATGTTTTAAGTCTAGCCTAAGACAAAAAAAGTAGCCCACGCTCGCTGCGTTGACAAACAAATGGTGGCGGGATTTTTTTGGATAAAGGTCATATTGCCATGGTTTCGTTAGAGAGCGGTAGCGGACCAATGCTGAATGATACACAACAACTAGTTTTTCAGAAGTGATTGATCAACTGTACAAAAACATCCGTTATCGTCACATCCCCTTCCATGGAAAAGTGTCAGCTCTCGTATAACATCGTGTATTTGAAGGCGAAAAACAAACATTTCACTTATTGTGTACTCAAAAATTGGTTGAATAGAAGCGAAGGTAATGGAAATTTTTAAGCGCAATTTGATTTTAAACGCGTAAAATCAATTTAATTGACACTGATCACTGTTAATTGACATTTTAAGCAACTTGTAGTGATCTGTGGCTAATGTTAATTTGTACCCAATTAGTGATTTGTATGTTAGAGGTTTTTATTTAAAAAACAGATCTTAGAAGCTTATACATATATTGTAAATCGCAGTCAACTTTGATCAAATTAAATTCCGAACTATTTTTTTTTGTATAACACCTGTGCGGTGTTTGTATACTGCAATCTGATCACAAAAGACCAATTATCAGTTATTTTCTGACCTTAATAAACAGCAAATACCTTAATCTTAGGGCTTTCCCTATGGCTTACTCTTATTTTATCTATCAACTAATGCACTACAACTAACATGCAATAACATCACAGCACAATAACTCTGCTTTTTACACTAAACTGTTACACATTTACACTAACCCAAATGGTTTTGTCTTTATGAGTCTTTTTTTAGTTCAGTGTTGTCAAGAAGCTGAATATGGATATGAAAATTTTCAATGATGTTAAATAGGTACTAATTATATATTTTCGGTGACATTTACAGTAAAACTGTACATTCACATGACTATGCAGACATGTTTTTCAGTTCAATTTTAATTTTTCAAAATAAGTTTGAAAACTTGAATGCTCTACAATTAAAAAAAATCAAGTATTTAGAAGTTTTAGTTATTAACCTGCATAATTTTGAAAATTATTTATTTAACAAAAAATTTAGATTGAAATTATTCTGCAAAAACTAATAAATTGATTTTAATGAAAGTTTGTCTAATGAATAAATATATTTATCTTGGAAAATGAAGATTCCAAGTTTAATTTTAGTATGCAGAATAAACTCACCAAAAAACCTTTTTTTAACTGTTTTTTTAGTATTTTTTCAATAATAATAATAATTCTTAAGATTTAAAACTAGCATTGTCTTAACTATGTAAAATTTAATTACAAAAATTTGTTTAATAAAAAGTTTTTATTAAACACACATATTTTACAACTCACGCTTAGTGAAATTATCATTTGTAGCGATTTGTGCAAAATACTGCGATTATATGCTTCGCCCAAAACAGATACCGCCTGTACTAGTTGCTTACTTGGTACCCAGGATTCATACCCATACGTAAGGATTGGTCTATATTTATAGCATTAAAAATTATTTGTTTTAGTTTCTTTGGTCGTTTTTTTTTTCTTATTAATTCCTGGTATATTATTCCGTATAATCTGATATAATTTATTCAGTTTATCCCTGCTTTTATTTATCTTTACTTCTTGTCTGTCAGTGTTTTTAATTTTCACTCTTAAGAATTCAAACGTTTTCACCTGTTTAAAATTTCTGTTCCTCCAATCTGGACTTGTATATCCACTCTGTCTTTTGCTGAGACCACCATTTTTGATTTCTCCTTGTTCATGTTCATACCGAATTTGTTTTAAGCTTTATTCCATATTGTTACACTTCTTTGGATCTATGCTGCTGTAGATACTAGTATTGCTACATCATTTGCAAACATTGTTTCTGCCTACAAAAGTTTTTGGAAATATTCTTTCCATCTCTTCATTACGGCCCTTTCTTCTGTCAATAAGTCTCTCTTCTCATTCTTTATCGACGTTAATTCTTTGTTTTTATTATCTCTTGGACCTTTTATAACTTTATAGAATAATTTTTGGTTGCTCCTGCTGTCTTCTTCTAACTCCAAAATCTTTCTAGGGCGTTGTTTTTTTACTACTTTCCTCTGCTCTTTATATTATTTATAGTTTTCGTCTGTTATTTTACTTAAATATTTTCTTTATGTATCCTTTTTACATCGTATTTGACGCCTTTCCTCTGTCCACCAATACAGTCATTTTGATTTTAGTCTTACTTTTAATTACATTATTTTTTCTGATGTATTCAATATTGTGTCTTTCAGTGTTTGGCATACATTCTCCATATTTTGTCAGACTCTTATTTCTATTTCTTCATTAATTGCTTCAGAATACTTGTTGGCTACCATTTAATTATTCAATCGGTATAATTTTGATTTTATCGTTTACATTGTTTTATTATGTCAGTTTTATTGTCTTTTCCTTTTGCTATTTTTATTTCCTCTTTTATTATTGCTACCAGGAGATATTGATCGCTGTTTATTATGAAGTCGCAGAATGATATTGTTACGATTTTAAATGTTATGGCATATAGAACTGTAAATATTTTATGACTAATTCTTTTTTATTGATTCTCGTAATTTGTAGGTCAAAATATACCTGAGCTTCGCTACCAGTTGTTTACAGAAATCTCTAGACACTAATTTTAGTGAGTCATCCACGTCTCGAGGTTGAAAAACGAGTCGAGCGCCTTCACCAAAATACGAGATCATTCAGGAAGTTCGCCGAAAGTTCCAGATGACAACAGTTGTGTATATAAATGAAAGATTTTTGTATTTGAGTGAGTCATAAGAAGATCGGTAAACGCGGTATTTAAATGTAACGAAACGTGAAATAAATACATTTGTAAAGTTATTTAATAAATTAGTAATTAGCTATCGTGAGTTTTAATAAATTAGATTGTAGACAATAAATTAGAATAAAGACAAATAAATTAGAACTATATAAACGTCGCAATGGTGCAGAAGTGGGATTGTAGATAAATTTAATTTGATTTTTGAAAAAGACTTTTGAACTTTTGAAAGGTATTGTTCGTCGGGAACATCCGCGTAGTTCAGTAGTGATCGTTGTACGAAAGAACATTTAAAAAGTACGTGTGTGCCTGACCAAAGATGCTGCTAGTAGAACTGTCAGTAAAACAGTTGCGTGAGCAACTAGAAGAACGCGATGAAGACTGCAGCGGATCCAAGAAGATCCTCCAAGAACGACTAAAAAATGTTCTTAACAAGAATGGAGATGACCCAGAGACATTCCATTTTCAATCAGCAAAAGAAGCAGTTTTAATGAAGATCGAAGAGAGTTCTAAAAAAAATGATGAAAGATTCAATGAAACGTCTCAAATTATTAAAGAAGTAGCTAGACAAAATGACGAGAAATTTGAAAATGTTGCTAGAAGATTTGACGAGACTTCTCAAATAATTAAAGAAATATGTATTCAGAATAGTGAGAAGTTTGAAGAAGTCTCTAAAACATTTGATAAAGTTGAAGAGAAAATCAAACAGTTAGAGACCATGATAACTAACACGAGAGTGCTACCACCAATTAATACGGTAGCTTTAGATCCGGTAGAGATAAAAGAAGACGAGACGAAATGTAAGTTGGAAACGCGGCCGAAATTTGAAGGATGTGGAGTTTCTGTTCATGTTAAAGTTCCAACTTTCGACGGAAAATCATCATGGAACAACTACATGAAACAGTTCGAATCAGCTGCAAGAGCGAATGGATGGTCAGAAAAAGAAAAGGCTGTAAACCTGACTATAGCTCTTCGAGGAGATGCCTTAGATGTGCTCCAGACCATAGCCGTAGAGGAGACGGATGATTTCGAACAACTGAAGAAGAGGTTAAATATGCGATATGGCCACGAACACTTAGAGCATGTATATCAGTCGCAGCTCAAAAATCGAAGACAAAAGAAAGATGAGGCTCTTCAAGAATATGAAGTAGATATTGCCAGATTAGTGCGATATGCTTATCCAACAGCTCCCGAAGACATGATGGAAAAGTTGGCCGTTCAAACGTTTATTGATGGTCTTCGTGATCATGAGATGCAAAGAACACTACGATTAGCTCGTCACAAGACGCTGGTTGATGTCTTATCCGCCGCCCTCGAATACGAGTCAGCTACGCAGGCCTCTGGCGGTTACAGTAAAGTTAGGACTGTAAAAGAGGAAGAAGATGAAGATAAACTTGACCAGCTCGTTAATATGATGAAAAGCATGACATACAAGAAAACGAAGACCATAAGATGCTGGAATTGTGGCGAAATAGGACACGTACGAAGTTCATGTAAGCATCCTAGGTACGACACAAATCAAGAAACTCACCATCAGGAAAACTAGAACGGGTCGGCCTTAGGGGGGCAGCTTCGACCCAGAACTTTTCCAAAGACCCTCTCATACTAATAGCTTCTTTGAAATGTCGTGAAGATAGTGTATATGTAGATGGAGAAATAAATGGTAAAAAGCATATGTTGTTGGTGGATACGGGAGCGACCAGAAGCATTATTCGCCCGACAGTTATAAACAGCCGTAAGAAACTGTTACCAACGAGGTTGCGACTGCGGACCGCTACAGGTGAAAATGCTAACATTCATGGAGAAATCCAGGTACAATTAGGAATTGGAGCAGAAAAGTTCGTCCATACTGTTATAGTTGCTGACATCGAAGAGGATGTTATATTAGGAATGGACGTAATGAATACGCATGGATTCCAATTGGATTTTAAAAATAAAGTAATCAAAGTTGGTAACGAGGAGGTATTTCTCCATCCACATGATGACAACACTATGCAAGCAGCCGTTAAAGAAGATACAGTCGTGCCTGCGAGAAGTGAAACAATCATAGTAGCGCGGCTACAGGGAATTGTGGACGAAGGGTCACCTGTTATGATGGAGCCTTGGAACCATGACGACGAAGTTGGCCGTGGAATCATAATTGGAAAGGAATTGGTGACCTCGGCTAAAGAAATTCCTGTTAGACTTATCAATGTCAATGACTACCCAGTGACCATCAAGAAAGAGACAAAAGTAGGAACTTGTGTACCTGTGACATCCATAATCCGTCAGACGACAACGTCTGATAATTCCAACGACAAATTTGATCAAATGGTTGCAGTTGCTGGACAGTCTCTGAATCAGATTGAGAAAAGGAAATTAAGGGAATTTCTTCGGCAGTATCGTGATATTTTCGTACCGAAAGGAGGAAAGACGGGAAGAACTACCGTTGTTAAGCATAGAATTGATACTGGTAATGCTAAGCCAATTCGTCAAACAGCTCGACGATTACCACAGGCGAAAAGAGAGGAAGCTGAAACGATTGTTCAGGAAATGAAGAAAGACGGGGTGATAGAACCTTCTACGAGCCCATGGGTCTCTCCGGTAGTCCTGGTTAAGAAGAAAGACGGAACAACGAGGTTCTGTGTGGATTACCGTTTGCTGAACAACGTTAACAAGAAAGATAGTTATCATCTGCCTCGGATTGATGACACATTAGACACATTGGCTGGAAGTAAATTATTTTCTACTTTGGATTTGAAGTCTGGATACTGGCAGGTAGAAATGGACCCGGTAGATAAAGAAAAGACAGCCTTCACCACAGGATCTGGATTATGGCAATTCAACGTTATGCCATTTGGACTTTGTAACGCTCCTGCGACATTTGAGAGGCTTATGGAAAATGTGTTGAGAGGGTTATCTTGGAAAACATGCCTAATTTATCTAGACGACATAATCGTCTTGGGGGAGACATTTGAGGACCATCTGAAGAATTTAGAAAACGTTTTTAATCGACTTAAAGCTGCCCAATTGATGTTAAACCCCAAGAAGTGCCAGCTATTTCAAGGTAAAGTCAATTATCTGGGTCATATAGTCAGTAAAGAAGGAGTGGCCGTGGATAAGGGAAAAATCGATTCCATTAAGGAATGGCCAAAACCAACTGACAAACATCAAGTGAGAAGTTTTCTTGGACTATGTACTTATTACCGGAGGTTTATTAAGAAGTTTGCAGATATCGCTAAACCATTAACGCGACTTACAGAGGAAGCAAGAGAATACCGCTGGGATGTAGACTGCCAAAATGCCTTTGAGACCTTAAAAAAGCATTTAATCACAGCACCGATTTTAGGGTATCCACTGCCAGAAGGAGAGTTCATCTTAGATACAGATGCAAGTAATGTGGGAATTGGAGGAGTGCTGTCTCAGATTCAGGGAGGACAGGAAAGAGTCCTTGGATATTTCAGTAAAGTTCTCTCAAAACCTGAGCGGAATTATTGCGTCACGAGAAGAGAACTTCTGGCAGTAGTGAAATCAGTAGAGCACTTCTATCAATACCTCTATGGAAGGAAGTTTTTAATCCGAACCGACCATGCCGCCCTTAAGTGGTTGATGCAGTTTAAGAATCCAGAGGGTCAGATAGCCAGGTGGATCGAACGACTCCAAGAATATGATTTTAAGATTGAGCACCGGGCCGGAGTTAGCCACCGAAACGCTGATTCTCTTTCCAGAAGGCCATGCCCAGCAGAGTGTTCTCACTGCAACAAAACGGAATCCAAGGAAGCAGCAGTGCTAAGATCGACGGTGGTCCACGACGACTGGACGCCTACCAAGATCAGGGAAGAACAAGAGAGAGATCCAGTTATACAGAAAATCCGAAAATGGAAAGAAGAAAACCGTCGACCACCTTGGCAAGAAATATCGAACCTAGGCTCAATAGTTAAGACGTATTGGGCCCAGTGGGACTCATTTATCATGGAAGATGGCTTGCTCAAACGAGTCCTGGAAATGATGACGGTTCAGAGAAGAGAAGACAGTTGGTGATTCCAAAGAGCAGAATAGCCGAAGTACTTCGTCAGTTACACGACAGTCCATCAGGAGGGCATTTTGGTGTGAAAAAGACCCTTCAGCGAATTCGGGAACGGTTTTATTGGATGAACAGTTCCGACGATGTAAAAGACTGGTGTAAGAAATGTACTATTTGTGCTACGAGTAACGGGCCTTATCGAAAAAGGAGAGCTCCTATGAGACAATATAATGTTGGAAGCCCGTTTGAAAGAATAGCTTTGGACATTGCTGGGCCATTTCCAGAAAGTGATAATGGAGGCAAGTACATGTTGGTAGTAATGGATTACTTCACTAAGTGGGTCGAGATTTACGCACTTCCAGACCAGAAGGCCGCCACCGTTGCAGATAAGTTGATCCAAGAATATATCAGCCGATTTGGAGTGCCTTTGGAGATCCATAGTGACCAAGGCAGGAACTTCGAAAGCGATTTATTCCAAGGAATATGTGATAGACTAGGTATGAAGAAAACAAGAACTACGGCTTATCATCCGCAATCGGATGGTATGGTAGAACGAATGAATAGAACAGTTGGCAAGTATTTGACAAAGATGGTATCCGATCATCAGCGAGACTGGGACCAATATCTTCCGTTCTTCACAATGGCCTACAGATCTGCTGTTAATGAATCAACAGGCCAGACACCAGCCAGAGTCCTATTCGGACGCGAGATGCGACTACCTTGTGATCTAGAGTTTGGGTGTCGACCTGGAGAAGATGTAGCAGGTGAAGATTATGTGATCGAATTACGAAGAAGAATGGACGATGTACACGAGTTGGTCCGTTCCCATCTCCAAATCGCTAGTGACCGAATGAAGAAACGGTACGATACACAAGCCGAAAAGGGGTGTTTTAAGAAGAACGATAAAGTCTGGCTTTATAACCCCAAAAAGCGAAAAGGTTGTTCTCCCAAATTGCAGCAGTTTTGGGAAGGTCCATACCTCATTATGGAGAAGATCAATAATGTTATTTACCGAATAAGCAAGATTCCGAGAGGAAAGCCGATGATAGTACACCATAACCGGTTGGCGTCTTTCGAGGGTGACCACGACGTAGATGAAGAAGTGGAAGTAAACCAAGTCCAAGATGTGTCTGACCTCACGTTTGAGGAATTCATGGGTGCCTATGGAGGTACCGGTAAAGCAAGACATGGTGTTACCACTGAAGAAAGGCAAGATCTACTCGCGCTTCCCGATGACTACTCACTGGCCCTTACCATCCCGGCCAGTATCAAAGATGCACCAGGGTTGGCATCCGTCTTTCGAAGGAAGTTTGGTCGAGTTGCAGAACTTCAATGCCAAGTGCCAGCTCCTGGTAAAACCTTGAAACTTCAAGATGCATCACGTTACCTTTTCTACCTGGTAACAAAAGACACTGCCCGTGACCAACCTACCTACCGAGATGTATGGGAAGCCTTACTTCAGTTGAGAGAGCACGTACTTGAGTCCGACGTGCAAAAGTTAGCCATGCCAAAGTTGGAGTGCCGCCAATTAGATTGGAGGGTTATACGAAACATGGTGGAGGAAATCTTTAAAGACACCGAAGTCCAGGTGTTAGTCTGTTGCAATCCGCATAGTTACTGCTGCGGAGAGAAAACCGTCCCTTGTCATTTCTATACAACTGGAAGTTGTAAAAGAGGGTCCAGTTGCCGATATCAGCATGTCGTTCCAGTTCCAGTCCCGACAAGGTTCCAGGAGGAACCATCTTTTAAGAGGGGGGCAATGTTACGATTTTAAATGTTATGGCATATAGAACTGTAAATATTTTATGACTAATTCTTTTTTATTGATTCTCGTAATTTGTAGGTCAAAATATACCTGAGCTTCGCTACCAGTTGTTTACAGAAATCTCTAGACACTAATTTTAGTGAGTCATCCACGTCTCGAGGTTGAAAAACGAGTCGAGCGCCTTCACCAAAATACGAGATCATTCAGGAAGTTCGCCGAAAGTTCCAGATGACAACAGTTGTGTATATAAATGAAAGATTTTTGTATTTGAGTGAGTCATAAGAAGATCGGTAAACGCGGTATTTAAATGTAACGAAACGTGAAATAAATACATTTGTAAAGTTATTTAATAAATTAGTAATTAGCTATCGTGAGTTTTAATAAATTAGATTGTAGACAATAAATTAGAATAAAGACAAATAAATTAGAACTATATAAACGTCGCAATATATTAAAAATTTTTAACATTAGAAATACATCTTCTTGACTAGTAAACATACAAAACTAATAAGTCTACAGCATAGCGAACTACTTCTTTAATAAAAAATGGTAACGTAATTCCTGATTCTCGTAAATCCTCGTAAAACCTGATTCTTGCTTTTTTCCTTAGCTGTATCCTTTATTAAGATATGGTGCTATTACAATTAACAGCAGACAGTCCAGAAATTAAAATCAATAAGAAATTTTAATAAAATAAATATATTTCATCAAATATAAAACTTAAAAAATAAATATCAACTAAACAGTTCAGATTTACATCTCCTTGATAGGTTCGATATTCAATAGATGCAAAGAATTGTGGAAAACACATTGCAGCGCTTTTAATAGATATATTCTTGCATGAATAATAGAAAACATGTGCTCCCTTGGATTCTGAAAACAAAATAGTTCAATTAATAAATGCAGTAACAAAAATATACATTAAATCTTTTATTTAAAAAATAGGGGTAAAGTTAATATAAAATCCAAACGTGATATTAATATAGAACTCATATTAACAGAAAACTATAAATATACTAATGTGTAGAGTATGAGATAAAGTGTTGGGTCTACTTCCCTACGACCTTATTTTAGTTGTTTTCAGGATCTTTTTTATTAGTTAAGCTTCAGTAGTGTGTGCAATAATTTATTGGCCCTTGCGTAAGTTAAATATGTTCTAATTAAATTATATGTTAATACTATCACTGCTGATCTCGTTAGTCGGTTATTAATTGTCTCATTTTCTTTCTTTACACTTCGTATCTTTATGTTCAGTTATGAACTTGTCGTATATGGCGGCATTTATAACTCGTACTATCTTAATTTATTTGCTGCCTTACTTGTTCCTCAGCTGTAAATTGTTTCTATGACCTGCACAACGACTTTGTTTTCTACGTCTATATGTTTCCCGAAAGCCGGATCTTACACCGATCGTGCCGCAGACAATTGGCAATTATTGTACATTATTTCTACGAAGATTGATCCCTATGATCCACTTCTGACCCAGTTTGAAGTTAGCTAGAACTTTATACTTACTAAAAAGCAACATGCCTATATTGGATACCCCTGGATTTGCAAATACCACCTTGCATCAGTGACATCACAGTGTTCAAACGCATCAGCCGAAGTGTGACTCATTATTAAATTAGACGTGAAACAGAAAAGGAGTTAATATTTGTTGAAAAATCAGTAATCTTCAAAAGAAATCTATGCCGATTTAACACTGATATAAGGGGACTGCACTGTGTGTTATAACGTAGTGAAAAGGTTGTGTCGCTAGTTTAAGTGTGCAAGAGAAACCTATGAAGATGAACATGGCGGAGGTACATCACTTACCGAAGATAGTTTTAAAAAGTTTACAATATTCTAATAGATCGAAGGAACTCTTTGAGTCGAATTATGCATGAAACATGCTTTCATTTCATGTAGTTCAAAACATCTATGAAAAACTAACGGCAATGTGGGTTCTCCGAATGATTTCAGTTGATTTTGTCAGCGGCTTTGGAATACTTTTCTCAATGATAAGAACTTTATCGATCGGTACGTGATAGTAGATGAAACATGAGTATACCATTATGATCCAAAGATAAAAATTCACATACAATCAGTGGAAGAAAGTTCAGAGCTGTACATTTAATTCTTCTCCGTATTTTCCTACAACATCGTCATTTTTCTGTGGGTCTCCTAGAACGGTGAAATCACCTGTTATTATAATATCCTGATGACCTTTTAGCATATTGAGCTCCAGTAATAGATAGGAATAGAACCCGATTCTTAATTTGGTGAGTGGGTCATCATTTGGCGCATATATTACTATTATGATAATCTCATTAACAAGTTACTAGTGATGGTCACGATGCTCTCAGATATGAACCTGTACTCCTTGATGTAATTTTAAAATTTCGTCAGTAGCAAGAGGGAGACTCCTGTCCTTAAATGTTCATGTTTATCTGCCAAAAAGGGATATATTTTACTAGCTTCTCATTTCTTTGACCCTAGTTTTTTGTTTCTGACAGTGCTATAATATTTATCTTCTATTTTTTATGTTCTCTTCTATTTTAACATATAACATATTGTTTATATCTATCATAACGGATACGTCCGTTTGGTAGCCAAAAGTCGTCTTCCTTTATTCTTGTCGGATGTCTGAGGCTTGACCCTGGATTCAAGAGCAAACATAATGTTTTATAGAGGATGAGTTGCTAACTCATCGCTCCAACCCTACACTTGGAGGGCCAGAATATTCTTTTGGGGCTTATTGCCTAGATAAAATATAAAATATTTAAAAACACGTTATTCTCACTGTTTCCATTGAAGGTAATATTTTGAAATCTAAGACTTCAAAGGGCCAGAGTCAGATTTAGACTGTCTTTTGGACGAACTGTATCTAGATTTGAAGTTACGCTACCCTTGTTAATTTCTGCATTGTAATTTTTGCTGTACCTTGTAAGTAGTTTCTTCAGTAACAGGGGAAGGCTGTGACTTACGGTAACTCAGCTATTCAAAGTACCAAGAAGCTAAACAAATAGGATTCGTGTTTTACCTATAAATACTTTCGAATATTTGAACTACTGATCTACTAAACTACCGAGGACCATTAGTTAAAACTATCTGTATCTGTAGATTAGAGAGGGCGAGTTAAGTTCCACCGCACTTAGACCACAATTGACCCATTGTACATCCTCCTAGGGAGCTGCCGTCCTTAGCTCACTGTTACTTAGTGGTAACTTCACAAGTTTACATTCTTTACCTTATTCCTAGCTTCTCACTGTTTGCGTGTGGACGTGATATTTGACAATTTCCGCGATTGTTGTAGTTGACCAACCAAAAAGATTCCCAGGTCCTAAGAGTCTTAAGCCTGCCGCCTTCCTAGCTAGTTGGTTAGCAATGCGGATACCTATATTCCTATTGTGTCGTTTAATCTACCTCAGGATAATATTGACATCCGAAGCTTTAATTAGTGACTCGTGACATTCCATTACTAACCATGTAATACGTGATCTATTCAAGCTTAGTAGCGCCTGCCTGCTATCCATGAAAATTATTATGGTTTTCTCGGATATATCTACCCGGATATATATATATATATATATATATATATATATATATATATATATATATATATATAAGGAAAAGAAGTCTTTGCTGACAACGTTAGAAAACGGAGCTTTGAGGTTTATTAGGATTTATTCAGCGGTGAAATAAGTGTACTCTTTTAACTAAGTTTCAAGCTTTCGAAAATGTTTATTTTCATCATCAGGAAAAAACTGAAAATAAAGTGCGACTGTTAGTAAAGCATCCTCGAAATTAGTTGTAGAAAATGGTTTTAAAAAACGAGAAAAAACTTACGTTAGTGAGGTTCGTCTTTCGTGGATGTTTCACTTACAGGTGACAATTTTACGCACCACTCATTGATTGAGTCAAAATTTAAAATATTTAAAACATATAAAAATTGCATGGTGTAAAAGACCAAACTTAATAAATTATTATACTTTAACACATAAGAAAAAGACAGTTAAAAAGTTTACAACGGCCACGTGTGCCGGCCAACTGTTGAATGATAGGTTAAGAGTAACTGTCATTCCTGGACATGGCAAATGACAGTACTTCTTCTTATTTCTTTGTGTTATGTAGTACTACTATTATTACACATCAAATTTTGACAAAGGTTGTATTAGAAAAACAGAATTTTATAATGAAACTGTGAAAAAACAACGAAACCTGGAAACTTTACAATGAATCAGTCATTGAAACATCATTGAATTGTGATGATCCATCCAAATATAATAGGTAGGAGTATATAGTGCTCAATTGATTAATGTCACTCCTTTTGTTCATTGCATTTGAGTTTTGTGCAATGAATGCCATTTCTAAAAAAAGTCTTTTATTGTAATTGGACTCAGTAGCTAAAATTTTGACTGAATCGTAATTCATAATATGATGTTCTTTATTTACATGTTCTGCAAGTGCAGATCTTTCTGGATATAGTCTACTGTCGCTACGATGACTGATTAGGCGACTGCCTAGGTTACGTGTGGGTTGTCCCACATATACTAAATTACAGTTGTTGCAAGGGATCTGGTAGACAACGTTGGAACAATCTTTGATGTTACTTTTATCTTTAACCTTAGAATAGATGGATCTTACAGTTAATGAAGTTTTATACGCTATTTTCAAATTGGTGACATCTTTAAAAAGTCTTGTCAGTCTGGGTGTTATGCTTTTTATGTATTTCAGTGAAGTATATGAGCAATTGGTATTGTGTTCTCCATTTGTGACATTGATTTGTATCTCATCATTTCGGCGTGCTATGTTAGGGGTCAAACTAAATAGAATCTTGGTGACTAAGGGTTTTGGATATGAATTGTCCATGAAAAGGTTGAACAGGATTCTCAGGTTCTTCTGATGGAAAGAAGGATCACTGATGGATATGATTCTAGCCTTCATTTGTTTAAGTAGGTTGATTTTGATTGAATGTCTATGGTATGACCAATAGTTGAGGAAGCGTCCAGAACTATGAGGTTTTCTATGCCAGTCGATAACAAGCGAGTTATTTGGGGTTCTAATGAACCGGGTGTCAAGAAAGGGGACTGAGCATAGATCGTCCTCATGTTCGATTGTGAACTGTAGTAGAGGATCATACCTATTGAATACATTTAAGATTTCTGTGGATCCATTGCTGGGGATAGCTAGGATTAAGTCATCCACATACTTTTTTACAAAAGGAATATGAAAGGACAATTCTGGGATAACTATATCTAATAGATGATCCATCACATAGTAGGACCAAAATGGGAGAGATAGTAGCTCCCATAGGAGTTCCTTGTGTTTGTTTAAACACAGTATTGTTGAATGTGAATGTGTTGAATGTGTTTAAACAAACACAAGGAACTCCTATGGGAGCTACTATCTCTCCCATTTTGGCCTGCTATGTGATGGATCATCTATTAGATATGGTTATCCCAGAATTGTCCTTTCATATTCCTTTTGTAAAAAAGTATGTGGATGACTTAATCCTAGCTATCCCCAGCAATGGATCCACAGAAATCTTAAATGTATTCAATAGGTATGATCCTCTACTACAGTTCACAATCGAACATGAGGACGATCTATGCTCAGTCCCCTTTCTTGACACCCGGTTCATTAGAACCCCAAATAACTCCCTGGTTATCGACTGGCATAGAAAACCTCATAGTTCTGGACGCTTCCTCAACTATTGGTCATACCATAGACATTCAATCAAAATCAACCTACTTAAACAAATGAAGGCTAGAATCATATCCATCAGTGACCCTTCTTTCCATCAGAAGAACCTGAGAATCCTGTTCAACCTTTTCATGGACAATTTATATCCAAAACCCTTAGTCACCAAGATTCTATTTAGTTTGACCCCTAACATAGCACGCCGAAATGATGAGATACAAATCAATGTCACAAATGGAGAACACAATACCAATTGCTCATATACTTCACTGAAATACATAAAAAGCATAACACCCAGACTGACAAGACTTTTTAAAGATGTCACCAATTTGAAAATAGAGTATAAAACTTCATTAACTGTAAGATCCATCTATTCTAAGGTTAAAGATAAAAGTAACATCAAAGATTGTTCCAACGTTGTCTACCAGATCCCTTGCAACAACTGTAATTTAGTATATGTGGGACAAACCACACGTAACCTAGGCAGTCGCCTAATCAGTCATCGTAGCGACAGTAGACTATATCCAGAAAGATCTGCACTTGCAGAACATGTAAATAAAGAACATCATATTATGAATTACGATTCAGTCAAAATTTTAGCTACTGAGTCCAATTACAATAAAAGACTTTTTTTAGAAATGGCATTCATTGCACAAAACTCAAATGCAATGAACAAAAGGAGTGACATTAATCAATTGAGCACTATATACTCCTACCTATTATATTTGGATGGATCATCACAATTCAATGATGTTTCAATGACTGATTCATTGTAAAGTTTCCAGGTTTCGTTGTTTTTTCACAGTTTCATTATAAAATTCTGTTTTTCTAATACAACCTTTGTCAAAAATTTGATGTGTAATAATAGTAGTACTACATAAGACAAAGAAATAAGAAGAAGTACTGTCATTTGCCATGTCCAGGAATGACAGTTACTCTTAACCTATCATTCAACAGTTGGCCGGCACACGTGGCCGTTGTAAACTTTTTAACTGTCTTTTTCTTATGTGTTAAAGTATAATAATTTATTAAGTTTGGTCTTTTACACCATGCAATTTTTATATGTTTTAAATATTTTAAATTTTGACTCAATCAATGAGTGGTGCGTAAAATTGTCACCTGTAAGTGAAACATCCACGAAAGACGAACCTCACTAACGTAAGTTTTTTCTCGTTTTTTAAAACCATTTACTACAACTAATTTCGAGGATGCTTTACTAACAGTCGCACTTTATTTTCAGTTTTTCCTGATGATGAAAATAAACATTTTCGAAAGCTTGAAACTTAGTTAAAAGAGTACACTTATTTCACCGCTGAATAAATCCCAATAAACCTCAAAGCTCCGTTATATATATATATATATATATATATATATATATATATATATATATATATATATATATATATATATATATATATAGTATAATGGAAATGAAAGGAATAAATTCGTTATTTCGTAAACCTGAGACTTTAAGGAAAAATCCTGAAACTGTGATCACATCTATGTGGGCGTGATGACGTCATTGCTAAAATTTTTGAATAGAAAGAGGGGTATTGGAATACATCATTTGAAAGGTCTTTTAAATACCTATTCAGCTATATCAATATGCCTAAGTAATTAAAATTTGTAATTGTTTAAAAAAATAATTAAATATTTATTATTACAATAAATATTTATTAAGTATTATTCAATAAATACAACGAAACCTAAATTAAGTGCTCAAATTGTTTACCTTCAGCTAAAATACAATGAGAAAGGCGTGCCGCGAACTCTTCTCTAACATTCTCTAAAACTTCCGTAGTTATTTGAACAACCTCATTACGTATTCTTTCTTTCAGTTCATTAATATTTTGTGGTCTGTTTTGATACACCTTACTTTTTAAATATCCCCATAAAAAGAAATCAAGAGGAGTCAAATCAGGTGACCTAGGCGGCCATTCTATTGTTCCTTTTCGACCTATCCACCGATTTGGAAAGACGTTGTTTAAGTAGTTGCGTACCAAGACAGCATACTGTGGAGGCGCACCATCTTGCTGTAGCCATAAATCATTTCTGTTTGGAAACAACCGGTTCAATTCTGGAAGCAAGAAATTTTGAAGAAATTCTAAATATCGAGGATCTGTTAAGTTTTCTTCGAAAAAGTATGGTCCAATACACCTATTATCTATTATTCCCGCCCAAACATTAATTTTCTCTGGGTATTGAGTACAATAGTCTTGCACCCAGTGTGGATTTTCCGTAGCCCAGTACCGATAAGTTTGACGATTGACATGACCGTTTAGTAGAAATGTAGCTTCATTAGAGAAAATAATATTTTTAAAAACATCGTATCTCTGTTATTTCGTTCCATTATAATGTCACAAAATTCAATTCGTCTATCAAAGTCATCTTTTATAAGTTCTTGTACTAAACTTACTTTGTAGGAATGCCACTTTTCCTTCTTTAGCTGTTTAAGAACTGTTGAATGGTCCATGTCATTATCTAATGCTACTTGCCGTGAACTGAATCCGTGAGGATTATCTTGAAAAGCTAACAGAACGTCTACTTGTTGTTTTTCAGATATTGGTTTTCTACTACCTTTAGGAAGGTCTTTAACATGACCCGTTTCTCTAAATTTTTTCTCAATTTTGCTTACAGTGGATTGTGAAATTCGTTCTCGACGGGTGTATTTATTATTAAATAACGCACATACTTCTTTCTGCGTACGTGTTTTATCTCCATAACCAATCATTATGAGAATTTCTATTCTTTGCATTTCAGTTAGCTTCATGTTCAAAGATATAAAGACTTTTTGAATACGTTTACTACAATAATACTATTAATCACTTGACAGAAACACAGAAAGATAATTAAGTTTGAATGTCCAACTATCAATGTTCATATTGATAAGGTAACTAGTTTTTTTAAAAAGGTAAAAAGTAGATAAAAAAGACATTTCATTACCAGTGATGGTCTTTATAAAATTTATTTTTGGGTGTCAATAATCAACATCATATCAATACTTAATAAATATTTATTGTAATAATAAATATTTAATAATTTTTTTAAACAATTACAAACATCAAATACTCATATTGATATGGCTGAATAGGTATTTAAAAGACCTTTCAAATGATGTATTACAATACCCCCCTTTCTATTTAAAAAATTTAGCAATTACGTCATCACGCACACATAGATGACGTCAAAAATAAAAATGTATTCTTACGAATAGCTTATTTAAAAACAAAAATCGACAGGTTTCAGGATTTTTCCTTAAAGTCTCCGGTTTACGAAATAACGAATTTATTCCTTTCATTTCCACCATACTATATATATATATATATATATATATATATATATATATATATATATATATATATATATATGTATATATATATGTATATATACTTTTTGGATTATCTCTTTTGCGGCTATGGATATATCAATCAGTTCCAAATATGGAGTAGATCCGAATCCTGAGCCATTCCATTTTAGAGTCATCGGAGTATATGTACGCATTTGCCACGTTTAACTCCATATGCTGTCTTATTTTGATTTGGTAGGGTTTATCAAAAACAAACTTGATAGTCGCAGCCTGTCTATAGCAGGTGTAGCGCATTCAGGTCTCCTGTCAGAAACGAGTTCTCAATTGTCCCATTACTACATCAAAGTTTGCACATGCCATTGTCACCAGCGCCACCTCTTTGATATATATGTTTAGAGGGGTGATGCCAATGAGCAGCTCCGTTGCAACAGTTCGTGTGGTTTTCATGGTACCTGATACATTTAGACAAGCCATCCGCTGAATATGGTTTAGTTTGTTGATCGCTGTTGCCTGTAGCACTTTTTGTATCCAAGTAATAGCTCGTACGTTAGCATTGGCGTAATGACAGTAATGTAGATCCAGGCGATCACCCTGGCCGAAATGCCCCAGGTGTGTCCCACCGTTCGTTGTTACTGCTCATATGCAAATATAGCTTTTAGTTCTACCATGTAAGTAGGAGTTTCATGTTAACTTCCTGTCAAGGGTAATACCAAGGTATTTCACCTCTTCAGAAAAGTTTACACTGTAGTTTAGAATCCTTGGGAGTATTAAGCCCATGGTCCTTCTTTTTCTGTCTTCTTAACATTTATAGATAGTAAGTGTTCCTTGCACTATGTTTTCATTAGTCTGGGAGCACCTTATAATCTCACATCGTGTGTTCCCAGACTTACCGTTTTGCAGGACAGCAATATCGTCTGCATATGCTATTTTGGAGGATCCGTTGCTGCTTCAGGGTGTCTAGAACTATATCCAGAGGAGTTGTGATAGCACCCCTCCCTGTGGAGACCTCCTCGTAACTAAACGTAGAATGTAGTTAAAACATATTCTATTATACAGTGCTAGTCAAAAGTCCGTTCCCACTTCGTATCTTTTGAACGGTTATACTTATAATAATAAAGTTTGGAGGGAGGTAATAAACAGACGTAGGCTTCTCAACTAGTCATAACAGGTGACGTAATAGTGACAGATGACGTTACAGCGCCACTGTGACAGATAATTTTAAATGGGACCTTATGGCAAGTAATACCTCGTTTGAAAGGTATTCAAACTACCTATTCAGTCATAATAATTTTATTTGATTTTAACCTCATTTTGATAAATAAATTAAATAAACACTAAAATTGTGTTCGCATTTAATTAACAAATATTAAAACCTCCGCATCTGGTTACTTGTCAAAAAGTTGACATTTTTCAATTCTCTAATTTTTTTTACGTCAACGTCAACTTTTTTGACAATTAACCAAAGGCGAACGTTATAATATTTATTGATTAAATGCGAAACTACAATTATTTTAATATACCGATTTAATCATACTAATTTTGTTTTGTTAAAGATGTTTTTGACGAATAAGTTAAATAAATACTAAAATTCATACCCAAGATGGCGCCGACTGGTGAGCAGCGTTTAAATGTGCTCTCTCTAGTTAGTGACGAAAATTTCCTAGAGAAGCAATTTAAGTGCTGTCAAAGTAAAGCTACTAAAATCTTAGTTTGTGTACAGTGTGGAAATGTTTTTCATTTGTCATGTGCAACCAGAAGTAAGCTTCAATGCATCAAAATTTGTGACACACGAATAATTTGCTGTGAAACAAACGAGAAATCAAATGATGTTGAGGAGAATTTCCAAGGTAAACGCGATCTATACAAAGAAAATGAGCTACTTAAAAATATTATAAAAGAAAAAGAGGAAAAATTTAATTTACTACTAGAAAATAATTCTCTTTTAAAACAAAACAATCGTTATTTACAAGAAAAGATAAGCCAAATGGAAGCAAAAACTGAACCTGTTAAACAACCAGTTTTAAATGAGTCAAACAAAAAACACCTTAGTCATATAAAACAATTACCTCCAAATTATAAAACTACAAATAAATTCCAATCACCGGTGTTGCCAACTGTTGCCGAAAGTAGTAGAAGTCCTGATAATAATTCAACAACCGCAGAACTTAGTAATGTGCAGCTAAATAAAATGCAAACTTTAGTAAATATAAATGAAGATATGGGACAAGACAATGATGGTTTTACGTTAGTCCACTCAAAGAAGACAACTAGACGAACAAAAAAGAACTACGGTGAAAATGATAAAACTACCGACTTAGGAGTTCAAAGAAAGGCTTGGCTTTACCTTTCTAGAGTTTAAACGAAGTGTCACAACAGAAACTATCTTCGATTATCTAAAAGATCAGGAAGTGTTTAAAGACGCTGATATTATCATTAGAGAACTACCAACTAACGAAAACCAAAACAAATGTTTTATGTGTGGTGTCAACTTCGAATTAAAAGACGAAATATATAAACCGTCGACTTGGCCAAGATCTGTTGCTTACAAGCGTTTCGATTTCCGGAAATACCAACAATATAATCGTCGCTCCGAGGATTTTTAAATAATTTCTTCGTTAGGGACTCTCAAACCCAAAGTAAATGTCAAACTTCCATAGTTCATCAAAATATCCGAAGTCGAAATATTAATGCAAGTAAACCGACAAACTTATATTTCCCTATTTTACACTGCAATATACAGGGAGGACTTGCACGTAAATCTTACGATATAAATTTGATACTTCAAAGTAATAATGTGAATGTTTTATGCCTTAGTGAACACTGGTTGAAAGAAGATAAACTTAAAGTAACCAATATTGAAAACTTTAAATTAGTGTCTTATTTCGCAAGAAATGATAAAGAAAGTGGAGGTGTATGCATATTTGTAAATAATAAGTTTAGTTGTGAACAGCTAAATTTACGTCAATGGTGTATTGAAAGCAAAGTTGAAATATGTGGAGTAAAATTTAAAGTTCATGGAAGTAAAAAATATTTATATATTGTAACTATATACAGACCTCCTTATAGTGTGAATTTTAATACTTTTATTACGAAGTTAGAACTATTGTTGCAGAGTATTTATAACAATAATGATTTTTACGTTATATGTGGAGATTTTAATATCAATTTTTTAGAAAATAGCAATCAGAAAAATATTTTAATAAACTTATTTTTAGAATACAACATTAAATTTCACATAAATGTACCTACTAGAATTACTAAAAATTCTTCAACGTGTATTGACAACTTTTTTTCCAATTTAGATGTTCAAAAGGTAAGTGTATGTGACACATTTCTATCAGATCATACTTATCAATTATGTGCTTTTGATATGAAAGTTGCTGGAAAAAATCCTCAAACTGTTTTTACCAGAAACTTTTGCGATGCCAACTTAATAACGTTTCAAAATATTTTAGCTAATATTGATTGGAGTGATCTATATGTGGCTAGTAGTTTTGAAGAAAAATTTTCAATATTTTATGATACTTTCTTATATTATTATAATATTACTTTCTTAAAGCGTAGAGTAACTACCAGACCAAAACAAAAAACGTGGTTTGCACCTCATATTAAGGGTTTGCATGATCAATTGTGTCAGATGAATGTATTAAGAAAACAACTCAATAACCCAGAGTATTCGGAACGATACAAGAAATTTAAACAAGAATATCAAACAATTGTTAAAAAACATAAAAATGAACAATATGATAATCAATTTAGAAATAGCAATAATGTAATGAAAGAAAGTTGGAAAATAATTAATAAAAATAGAGGTAAAAACTGTCAATCAAATCAAAATTTAATATCTTTTAGTAACAACGGTGACTTACAAAATTATCATAAAGCTGATCAAATCAACAATTATTTTATTAATGCTGTAAAAAATAATGAACTATCAGTTGTAAACCGTACTACACAAATTGACCAATTCAATTCAAGTTTCTTTTTATCACCAACCACTGAAAAAGAAGTTATATCTATTGTATTAAAAACTGCTTCTAAAAACAGCTGCAGGGGTAGACGAAATTGATGGAAAAGCTTTGAAACATGTTGCCACTTATATAGCTTTACCACTATCTTATCTCATAAATGAATCATTTACATGCGGAATATTTCCAGATATAAAGGAATCGAAAGGAATCCCTATTTTTAAAAATAAAGGATCTGCAACGGATATTGCAAACTATAGGCTGATTTGTGTGTCAAGTCAGTTCTCTAAAATATTTGAAGCAGCCTATGCAAATAGATTAACAGATTATTTAGAACATTTTAAAATTCTTCCTGCTATTCAAAACGGGTTTAGAAAAAAGAAATCTACAAATACTGCTATTTCTGACTGTCTTCAATTTATTTATAAAGCATTAAATGATAAATTAAATGTGTTGGGTCTTTTTTATGACCTTAGTCGTGCATTTGATACAGTTGATCGTGAACTCTTACTACAAAAATTGCAGGGTATTGGAATACGTGGTATACCGTACAATTGGGCCCTATCTTATCTAAGCAATAGAACTCAAGTAGTCACAGTGGAAAATGTAACGTCCAGGCCACTTCAATGTACGATGGGTGTACCTCAAGGCTCAATACTTGGGCCTTTATTTTTCATTATATTTGTAAGTGACCTAAACACGTTTTGTTCAATGCCAGATAAAATTGTTCAGTATGCTGATGATACAAATATTCTCATGTCTCACAGTGAACCCATACAACTGGTGGAAAATACCAATGTTGTGTCTGCTGAATTTAGCACATATTGTAAAAATAATGGACTCAAGCTCAATGTAACAAAAACACATTTTATGCGTTTCTTACCAAAAAACTTAACTCCAAATTCTGACTTTTATTTACATGTGGATGGCAAATCAATAAAAAGTTATACTACAACGAAATTTTTGGGGGTAACCCTAGATCATAAACTTACATGGGAAACTCATGTAAATCATGTATCAGCAAAGTTAAGTACATCTAGCTACATAATCCGTAATTTAAGAGAAACTGTCTCATTTGATATATTGCGAATGATTTACTTTAGTTTAGTCCAGTCTGTACTTCAGTATGGCTTAATATTTTGGGGTTGCTCAGCTCATTTTGAACGGGCATTTATAGCTCAAAAGAAAGTTTTAAGAAGTATATATGGTGTTCCATTTTCAGATAGTTGCAAGCCACTATTTAAGAAGGCTAATATTTTAACACTACCTAGCCTTTTAATTTTCCAATTAATATTGCACATTGAGGAAAACAAGCTCAAGTTTGTCAGAAATGAGGACATTCACTCACATGATACCAGGGGTAAATCAAATTTTCGACAACCTTTCTCTAGATTAGATGTATCCCAACATGCACCTGAATATATTGGAATAAAATGTTACAATAAAATAGTCAATATATTAACTCTCAGTAATTCTTCACATAAAGGTTTTCGCCAAACTGTGTATTCATTTTTAATGGACAACACATTCTACAGTGTTGATGAATTTTTAAATTTTTAACATTTTTGCAACAATAGTTCTAAATTTGTATTTGTAACTTGTATTTGTAACTTTTATTTCTTATTTATTTTATTGTAATAACTGTTTTTATTTTAATCATGTACTTTTGCTATCTATTGTACTCTTTTGTACCAAAATTTTGACTAGTCTGATAAGATTTATACATTTTTTTTTTCTTGTAAAAATTGTGTAAACTTTGTGGATGAATAAATTCTATCTATCTATCATTCTAATTTGGCATTTAATTAATAAAAATTCTAACGTCCGCCTTTGGTTATTTGTCAAAAAAGTTAACGTTTCTAGTTGTTTTTAGTTTGCAAAAGCGTTTATAGCTCAATATTTAGTTTCTGTTTCTGCTTAGTTTTGCCAATTCTGTAGTTATTTTTAGTTTGCAAACGTGTTTATACCTGAATATTTAGTTTCTGTTTCTGCTTAGTTTAGTAAATTCAAGTTTAGTTAGTTAGTTTAGTTTAGTTAATTATTCTTTACAATGGCAGAATGGTACGTACTGTATCCGATAAAGTAGCAGCTGTGTTACTAATTGGTGAATGTGGAAATAATTTCCATGCAGCGGAACATCTTTTTAATGAGAGGTACCCCGATCGCCCTATATCGAGATCTTATTTGAGAAAGCTTTTTCGAAAGTTTAAACAAACAGGTAGTGTTCAAGATGTCAAACGATCTGGTCGACCAACAATTAGTGATGACAAAAAAATTGACATAATTTCAGAAATGGTAGTAAACCCTACTTCTTCTACAGCCCAAGTTGCATCTATCTATGGAATCTGTCAAAAGACAGTACACCGAGTGTTGGCTGAAAACAATTTTCACCCATACAAATTAAAAATTGTGCACCAACTTTCAGATGATGACCCCAACCGAAGACTAGAATTCTGTGAAAATATGTCCAATAAATTAAATAAAATTAACCAACAGCCCAATTCCATAAAAACAATTTGTTTTAGTGACAAAAGTACTTTTTCTCTCAATGGAAATGTTAACACACACAATGTGAGGTATTGGAGTGATACAAATCCTCACGTCTTTCGTGAAACACATACTCAATTTCCAAAAAAAAATAAATGTTTGGGCAGGTATTTTGGGAAACCACATAGTTGGGCCTGTTTTTCTCAATACTAACTTAACCGGTGAAGTGTATCTGGAGATATTACAAAATGCAATTGAACCGTTAATACTTGAAATTCTGGAGGATAATCCAGATGAATTCGGCAACTTGGAAATAACGTTTCAGCAAGATGGTGCTTCTGCACACCATTATGGTGCAGTAAGACGTTACCTAGATGAGGAATATCGTGGTAGATGGATTGCACGACGAGGTACGATAGAATGGCCAGCTCGGTCACCGGACCTCACGCCATTAGATTTTTTTCTGTGGAGATACTTGAAATCTAAAGTTTACGCTACAGCAACCGAAAATATTGTCATTTTAAAACAACGAATTGTTGAACAATGTAGGGTAAATTCCCCCGACACATTTGAACGAGTACGGCAAGAGTTAAAAATAGGATTCATTACTGTCAGGAAGTAGATGGAGCACATTTTGAACACTTATTATAAGAACTGGTTGTTAAATATATATATATATATATATATATATATATATATATATATATATATATATATATATATATATATATATATATATATATATATATATATATATATATCAAATAAGAAGCTACAATTTTAGTATTTATTTAATTTATTCATCAGAATGAGCTTAAACTCAAACAAAATTATTATAAAATCCACAAGGAAAAATTCCTGTAGCTGGCTGTATACCACGTATAACAAAAAGAGGTTAATCTTTGTAAATGGGTATATTTATTTAAAAAACCCTTAAAAGGGCCACATCAATAAAACAAACGTTTTCGGACCACACAGTCCATCATCAGGTTATTAAAATCGAAAATGCCTAAAAATAAGTATAAACCATTTAGTTAAAACAAATGAGATTGTGAAATTTTGACTATGGTTGAAAAGCAAAAGATGGTTATACTTACTAGGTCACAATGCCTGAGCCACCAAAATATTAGGGTAAAAACCCTTTAAATTACATTTAGTTATGAAATATTGTACATTGTGTTATAAAATAACTGTGATGTTCAGTATTAAATTAAATTTGACTGTAGGTAACACATGGTTCAATTGGGTTCCAGAGCCGGTGAGAGGGAACCTCTGCACTCGGAGAACAACGTGGAACTGATTGACAAGATACTTTTGAAGGATGAAGATAACAGAATGTCAATGTAACAAAAACTATAATAGTTGTACATAGTATTACTACAGCCAAAAGATTCAACAAGTTTTGATGATTTTAAAAAATAACAACAATCTAGGTGTTGGGATTTAAAAACTTTTTATTTATTAATTTAGGGTATAAAAGATGTCAAATCAATGATGGTTTTATAGTCATGATTAATCAAAATTATTATGACTGAGTAGGTATTTTCAATACCTTTCAAACGAGGTATCACTTGCCATAATCTCCCATTTAAAATTATCTGTCACAGTGGTGCTGTAACGTCATCTGTCACTATTACGTCACCTGTTATGACTAGTTGGGAAGCCTACGTCTGCTTATTACCTCCCTCCAAATTTCACTATTATAACAATAACCGTTCAAAAGATACAAGGGGGGGAACGGACTTTTAACTAGCACTGTATAGTCAATATTATATAAGACCTAGTCGGTCCCCAAAAACAAGAAAGCATAGTTACAATTTTTGTCTATATATTTCTACTGCTTCTTTCGTTAGATATAAAACATTACTAAAATTATCTTCTAGAAATTCGGAACACACTTTGATTCTTTGTTTATTTCAAAATCTATTCTAAAACTATATCTATGCCTCATATATGTGCAATTTTTATATGCCATTTTTCTCATATACTGCAATTTCCGAGTTCAATCAATATGAATCATGTTGACAATGTGATTTTGGATATAGTCTACTATCTACATACATACCTACATATTTCTAGAGTATAATAGTACCAAAAAACATGTTACACTTACTGTCAGTATGCGTACTCTTCTATAATACACACTAAATACAGAGCAAAGATTAGATAGGAACGATATCAAATATTGTGGATTAAATATTCCTTTCTCGATATCTTTAACGCAGCTCTTTATAACCATTGGAAATTGAAAAATATACACATAAAATAATTCCCACTCTTCCTAAAACAATTAAAATTGTAAAATATATTAGAGAAAAAGATAATAAAAAAAAAACAAAAAAATTCACGTCCAGTATTATTGGAAAACTCTTACCAAAATAATCGTTTGATTAAATCGGTTTAGCTCTGCTTTATATATTGGCTCGCTCTTCTCCCCTTCACTCTATCTCAAAATAGTAGTCAATTGACCTGGGGAAGATGGCACAGCCATCCAGATAGAATAGAAAAGCTGTAGGTAAATATGGAATATGAAATGAACTGTTAAAATATTTTGGAGCAGCCATGACAGAACAACTAACAGAATTAACAAAATTATAAAACACAATAAAATACCGGACCAATAGAGAACTAGCGAACTAATTCAATTCTGATATTAAAAACATCCAGAAAACTACAGAGATATCAACTTGTTAAATAACATCCTGAACCTTACAACTAAAAGTTTGCTAGACCAAGAGGATAAATTTGGCAGGAGAACGACAATATTTTCGTACTGGAAGATCGTGCACATATGCAGTATTCGTGATAAAGTAAACTACCGAGACATCGTTATAGTAGAATAGATCAACGTTTCTGCGTCTGATCAACTTGAAGAAAACGTCACAACTTCTGTAATTCATCTTTTGTATAACAGTCAGAATAAATTACCAATTTACGAAACTAACTACGGTACTATGCTCTTCAATTTGATGAAGTCATCAAAAGCGTCAACAAAAGAAAGGGATACGGAATGGTGAACAAAAAAGTCCAAGTGTCTAACTTTGTTATGCAGACAACGCAATATTGATTGTACAAGATGAAGATAGTCTCTAAAGACTTGCACAGTACACTCAACACAACACAACAGTAAAATAGTTTAATGTGACGACTCTCAGCTCCTAAAACCAAAATTATAGTGATCAGTAAAGAACATACCAGCTGTAAATTATAACTCGATGGCGTCAGCATTGAACAAGTAATAAAAATAAAATGTGATTACTGTCCAGCAATGGAAAATTACAGAAAATTCTGGGAGCTGGGAGATCGAAAGAGGCGTGAATACAGCAGACGAAGACAATGTAACTTAATTTAATTTTAATATATAAAAATATAGCGTTCTAGAAACGTAATTTTAACAATTCAGAAATTAAGCTTTATTTATTGTCAAAATAACTATCAAACTTAGTGTGAATTTTGGGGTTCTCCCGGAAAAATATTAATTTTTGGCGGTTTCCTGAAGATACTGTAATTGTGCTAATTATTAATCTTGTTGAGATTTTATAAATTTCGTTTGATTATTGGTAAATAAATAAATTTGCCGTTGCCCAGTCAAGTAAACAAGTGAAGTGAAATTGTTTCCAACATGTAACAGGTCGGGATCAAGTGATTTTCAGTATACTACAGTGCAGTTTCCAACTGTCATAGAAACGATCCTACAAACCTAATACCAAGGTATTACCAAGTAAATCAAATAATTACTCAAGCTCCACCATTGTGCTCAAATCAACCAACAGTAAACCAAATGACACCTTTTGATAATTATGAATAACAATATCAGGTACAGTCAACAGTTGTCTAACAAACCAACTCTTCTCATTTTACATCAAACTCTAAAGCTAACTTAAACTTAAAAAATAATTCAGAAACACAGAATGAAGATAACTCGATGTCCGATGAGGAACATGAGGACTCTCAAAATAATAAACACCCATGGCAAACAATAAGAACAAAAATAAAAAGGCTGAAACGTCAAGATTTAAAAGAATAAAGAAGCTACAATTACACTGTCAAATAGGTTACAGTCACTTTCACAGGAAAACTCGTAAATGATATGAATAAAAATTCACCAATCTCAAAACACCCTCCAATTTTTATATACGGCGTGAATGACTATAGCAAAATGATAGATAATTTAGCTCAAACAGTACAAGTAAATACTTTACTAAAGCCTTAACAAACAAACAGATACAAAAAAACACACCACGTACGAGGGGAAAACATCATCCACCATACATACCAACCTAAGGAAGAAATAGCATACAGAGCAATTATTTAAGACCTACATCAGTCCTTTCCAATAGATGAAATAAAAGCAGAAATCCAGAAAAGGGTCATAAGGTAAGGAACATTACAAATCTCATACACAGATTGTGGTAATGGTTCACGAACCTGAACAACAAACGAACAACAAAGAAATATTTGAACTACAGTATATCAGTATATATAACATTGTAAAATAAGACTAGAACCACCGAGAATTAAAAGAAATATACCACAAAGTACACGATGTCAAGAATATGATCACGCTAAAACGTACTGTGCAAAACCATATAATTGCGTAAAATATGTTGGCTACACCACACAAAGGACTGCAGGAAACCAAAAAATAAGCCAGCAACTTACAGTCACTACAATGGAGGCCATCATTCTAATTATAGAGGATGTTCTGTTTATCGTAAACTAATAAATGTCGGATACAATGACAAATCAAAACAAATCACCACTCAAAATCCTGTCAACATGTAAATATATACCAATGTAAATATACCTACCCAACATCATGCTCATAATTTCAACAGAATCAGTTATAATGAATTAGCAGACAAACTTCAAATCCAATCAAATTTCCTAAACGAATTAAAAAATATGTTCTATCAATTCTTAAAGCACAATAGCATGATTTTAATCATGTTAACTACAGTCATTAACAAAATAGTTTTCAAGTAATCACGAATTCCGTCGTGGAACGCTAATAGCTAATATAGACATTCTATTAATATCTGAAAGTTATACCACACAAAGAACGGTTATTAAGATACCTTACTATACTGTGTATTATGCAAATCATTCAGACGGAGGAGCACATGCAGGCTCTGTCGTTATTATTGAATAAAAAATTAAACACTATGCATCTATTATATTACGAAAAAAAATCTAAGCAGCAATCATTAAAATCGAAACTAATACCTCTCTTAGTGTAGCATCAATCTACAGCCCACCTAGATATCCCATCTCAAGCGAAGAGTATCATGATTTCATACAAACTCTTATCAAATCCAAATTCATAGTAGCAGGAGACTGGAATGGCAAACACACCAATGAGGCTCCAGATTAATCACGCCTAAAGGTCCAGCATTAATGCTGGACTAATGATTAATGAATCATCCAACAAAATAACTTAAGATACTTATCAACGGGAGAAGCCACATACTGGTCTACGGACCCCAACAAAATCCCAGATTTGGTAGATTTTGCTGTAACAAAAGGGATAGCTGACATCCATAGTGCAATGGAGTCAAACTTCGATTTAACATCAGACCACAGCACAATAATAATAACTTAAGGCATACACATAATATGGAGAACACCACCACTCAAATTCACAACTAAAGAAACAATGGACGAGGGGATGTTTTCCAAAATTCTGTAAATACAAAGATTAGACTAGATATTACGATAAAAGAGAACCAAGATCTAGAGAAAGCAGTATACTATTTAACAACAGTTTTAAAAACAACAGGTTGGGAAGCAATAGCTTTAAAGAAGTGATAATTTGCTAACAGGAGAATTACTTCAGAAGCTACCGAGAAAAGCAGTGGTGTTATTAAAAATAATATATAACAGAAATTTGCTCAAGTTAATATGATTCCGAACTATGGTAGGCCCGCAACATAAGCAAATTCATATCACCCTATAAGCCTTCTACCAATAATGCCGAAAGTATTAGAAAGGCTACCATTACATAAAATCAACCAAGTTGTTCCCATAAACGAAATTATACTACAACACAAATTCGGATTTAGACGTGAACACTCAACCATCCAACAATGCCACAAAAATAGTAAATATAATTAAAATAACTCTCGAAAAGAAAAAGTTTTGCGCTTGAGTGTTCCTTGATATACAACACGCATTTGATAAAGTATTGCATAAAGGTCTCCTCTACAAACTGAAATTACACCTAATAGACCAACTATTCTTTATACTAAAATCGTATAGACAGCTACTCAAATTACATCATACAATCTGGCGTACCTCAGAGTAGAGTTCTTGGCCCATTTCTGTATCTAATATTTACAACAGACGTTCCAACCAGCAATAATACCTTCTTACCTACTTTTGCGGATGACACGGGAATCTTGGCAGTGGATATCGACCCTAATGTAACATCACAAAAAGTATAAAATCATTTAGATTAATTACAAAACTGGCTTAAGCGATGAAAGATCAATAAAAATGCCAGCAAACCAGTATAAATTGCTTTTACAACAAGAAAATCTCCATGTCCACAAATTTCTATTAATAAGACCTTGATTCACATAAAACTAGTTGTCCAAATACTTGGGATTGCATCTGGATGAAAAACTCACATGGAAAACGAACATTAAAACTAAACGGAAATAACTAGATCTTAAACTAAAAAATATGAACTGGCTATTTAACAAAAGGTCTCAGTTATCTCTTAAAAATAAACTTTTTCTGTACAAAGCTATACTCATACCAGTTCGGGCATACCGAGTAGAACTATGGGGCTGCAGTAAACCTTCAAATACGAACATACTTCAAACATTCCAATCCAAAGGACTCTGTATGATAAGAAGCTCCATGGTATTTATTTAACGAAACACTTCACAATGATCTGGACGTCCCACTAATCAAGGACACATAAAGAATCATTGAAAAAAATATAAAAATCGCACCACTGATGACAACAACGAAATTATAAATAATTTATTCACCCAACCACTTGCCGAAAGAAGACTGAAGAGAGTATGCCCAGAAGACCTACCACAATAATACTTAGAGAACCGTCACTGGACGTTACCTTCTTCTTCTTCGCGTGCCATATCAGAATTATCCGACGTTAGCGATCACCATTGCGAAGGCTTCTCGATCTTTTGCAATATGGAATAATTATATCTGAGTCCATTCACGAATGTTTTCTGACCAAGAAACTTGTTTTCTTCCTACACCTCTACGGCCCTCTATTTTTCCTTTATGGATCAGTTGTAATATTTTATATCGACTTACCCTTACTATATGTCCCAGATAAAACATTTTTCGATGTTTAACAGTCTTTAGCAGTTCTCTATCTTTGTTGACGCTCCTTAGTACTTCTTCATTAGTTTTCCTTGCTGTCCAAGGTATCTTCAGCATTCGTCTTCGTCTATGAACCCACATTTCCAATGCTTCAATTTTTTTCATGATCGATACTTTTTTAGCGTCCACACTTCTGTACTATACAAAAGTACAGACCAAACATAACACTTAACTATTATTTGTCTTAGTTCTAAACTGAGATGGTTATTGCAAAGAAATGACTTCATTTTCATAAACGTAGTTTTAGTCATTGCTATTCTACGTTTTATTTCTATGTCTGGATCTAGTGGGTCCGTTACCACAGATCCCAAATATGTCATTTTGTGAACTTTCTCAACTTGGACTCCGTTTAATTGAAGCTTTGCATCGGATTGTTGGTCACGACTAAACATTAAAAATTTGTTTTTGTTTGAGTTTATTTTAGTGCCCATTTCCTCTCCTACCTCGTGAATACGATCAAGCAGAATTTACCTTGTTTGTTACCTAACTCAGATTAATTTACTAACAGACTATTTACTTATTACTCTGTTAATAGAGTAGATTGTAAACATGCAATGTAACAAAAAAAAGTTTTGTTTGGTTTGATATTGATCTACCGTCTGGCAGATAACGTTAGGTGAGAACTAATTTCATCTTTGTTTTTAGATAAACATATAAAATATGTCAAAATTTATATCAAACCAACAATTATTTTTGTTTTAATTCGCCCTGTTATGGATAAAAATAGTAAAGTTCGTGTAACTTTCTGACTAAGGTCTAGTGTTAGGATTTTCAGGTTGCGCAAGCGCTCCTTACATAAGTTAACGACTACTTTCATAACCGGGATCGACATCCCTACGTGCCCTCCGAAGCACAGTGGCAGCTCAGTTAAAAATTTTGTCGGTGCCGGGATCCGAACCCGGTCACTCCAGCTTGTTAAGCCAGTACCATAGCCACTGAGCTACGGCTGCCACATCCTGTTAAGGATGAGTGGCGGTGAGTGGTGAGTTGTCTAAGAACTACATTAAAGCTAAAAGAACGCAACAACGGTGTTCAAATTTTCCGAGGTGTGAAAAATTCATTCACTTAGTATGCGATAAGTTGATTATAAAATGAAATATAATAAATATAAAAGTTGATTATAAAATTATAAAATAAAGGAAAACGATGAAATATGACGTTTCGACAGCAGATTTTTAAATGTTCTTTTAGCTTTAATGTAGTTCGTATATAACTAACCACGCGCCGCGTCCTTAACAGGGCGAGATAGTCTTCGAAACCAAACAAATTTCATGTGAATTATCTTGACTTACAAGGGAAAAGGAACGCAGAAATCAGACCAAATTTGTAGCTGAGTAGATAGTCTGATGGTGCATATGCAATTGAGTGCAAATTTGATATCAGTAGTCAGCTTTTTCATTTTTCCTATCTAGATCTGTTCTTTCAGACCATGAACACATGCATCTGGCCATATGTGCAAACACTTGCAACCAATAACGTTTTTTTTTCTTATTAATTTTTGCCACGAATGTCAGATTCGTATAATCAATTTTTAAATGATGACACACAATCGAAAGAATTTTTTCTTCTTCTTCTTTAGGTACCGTCTTCTCTAAGGAGGTTGGTAATCATCACAGCAATTTTCACTTTTGAGATTGCAGCTCTGAACAAGTCGATGGAACTGCAATTATACCACTTTCTCAGATTGTTAAGCCAGGAGATGCGTCTTCTTCCAATATTTCGTTTTCCCTGCCTTATGGTTTGTAGCAACACATATTTATCCCCTATCATAACGTGGCGGAGATATTGTAACTTTCTTATCTTAATCGTATTCATGATTTCCATTTCCTTTGTCATCTTTCTGAGGACCTCAACATTTGTTATTCGGTCTACCCAACTTATTTTAATATTCTTCGGTAGGTCCACATCTCGAAAACTTTAAGTCGATCGCTCACCTCTTTCTTTAAGGTCCAGGCCTCCACTCCATACAGCAGCACCGAAAACACATATGAACGTAATATTCTTATTATGAGTTGCAAACTAAGGTCTCTACTGCATGATACTTTTCTCATCTTATTAAATGTTGCTCTAGCTTGTCCAATTCTCATTTTTATTTCTTCTGTATACTCGTTGTTTTCATTAATAATTGTACCAAGACATCTGTATTTTTTACTTTTTCTATTGGAACACCTCTTATGTTTCAAATGTCTTGTTGTTGTGTTTTGGAAATTGTCATAAATTTTTTTTTCATTAGCATTAAGCGTTAGTCCGCTTTCCTCACTAGCATTTACTACATTATCTAAGAGTGTCTGTAGATCTTGCATATTCTATACAATTAGTATAGTATCATCGATATATCTGATATTGTTGATGGTTTTGCCGTTGACTTATATATTCAAATTGTTACATTTTGGAGTGATTTTTTAATTATTTCTTCCGACTATAGATTGAACAATAAGGGGGAGAGTATGCAGCCTTGCGTTACGCCTCATTTATCTCTACTTCCTCCGAAAGTTTTTTGTCTACTCTGACTTTTACTGTTTGGTAAGTCTTCTTCTTACGGTGCCTTATCCTTAAGGACGTTGGCCATTACATTTGCCCATTTAATCTTATTTGTAGCAGCCCTGAATAGTTCTATGGAGGTCATGTTCGTCCATTGCCGTAGGTTTTTAAGCCAAGAGTTGGTTAAAGTAGAGATGAGTTATTATTTTTAAGTCTTTTCTGTCAATGTGTTTATCCTTAAGTAACTGTATAAGACGGTTGTGTCGAACCTTATCGAACGCTTTATTGTAAACAATAAAACAAACATAGAGTGGTTGGTTTACATCCATACATATTTGCATGAGGACGTTAAATCCAAATAATGCTTCTCGTGTACCCATGGCATTCCTAAATCCAAATTGGGTTTCAGTGATGTCTTGTTCCACTTTTCTGAAAATTCTTAAATGGATAATTTTTAAGAATATTTTTAGTGTGTGACTCATTAGGCTAATTATACGGTGGTCATTACATTCCCTTGCATTAGGTTTTTTTGGTAATATAATAAATGTTGATTTGAGCCAATCTCTCGGAATAATACCCGTATTATATATAGTATTATAGAACTCTACTAATACATCGATCTGATCTTCTGATATTAATTTAATTATTTCAGTTGGAATTGTGTCAGGCCCCGCAGTTTTATTAGATTTTGCCAGATTTATTGCATGTATTATTTCAACCTTAATTATATTTGGACCTGTATCATGTTCCTCGCAATCGTTCATGCTATCTTGTTGGGTCCTGTCGTCCTCAAACAATTTTTGGACGTATTCTCTCCATCTGCTCCATCTGTTTAGTTTGCCTTTGATATCAGATATTATTGTACCATTCGTATCAACCAGGGTGTTACTATTGTTGGACTGTTTTATACCTGCTAATTCTTTAATTTTTTTGTGCAATTCAAATCTGTCATGTTTTCTCTGGAGTTCTTCTATCTCTAAACATTTGTCATTGTACCACTTCTCTTTAGCTGCCCGTATTTTTATCCTGATCTCCTTGTGTGTGTCTTTGTATTCGTTTACATTTTTGTTTCTGTATGATCCTCTTTTGTCCATTAGTTGCCGGATCTCATCTGTCATCCATGGAGTCTTAGCTTCATCGATTTTGTGACTACTCAGCGTATCTTTAATTGGAATCATTAATATGTTCTTAAATGTTTCCCATTTTTCGTTAGAATCTTCATTATCAATGATTATTGTTTTGCTTAACTCCTCGTTAATTTTCAACGTTAGTTATCCTTTTATATTCGGGTGTTTTAGCAGAGGGCTTATTTGTTGTTCTTTTGTTGGTTTTTTATTTTCTGTAAATGGATTTCGAATTTTACTATTACTGGATAGTGGTCTGATGACACATCTGTTCCTGGATATGTCTTTGCCGATTTAATGAAGTTACGGTATCTGTTATTGATAAGGACATAATCTATCTGGCTTCTGAAAATTTTTCATTGCTATCCACAGGTGATTTCCATGTATATAATCTACGTGGTGGTAACTGAAAGAATGTATTTGTCGCTATCATTTCAAACTCCTGACAGAATTCTGTCACTCTTTCCCCTCTTTCGTTCCTTATTCCTAGTCCAAATTCACCAACAATGTCTTGGATTTACCTTTTCCTAATTCGGCATTAAAATCCCCCATTGTTATCGTTATATCTCTATTATCAGTGCTGTCTAGTGCTTTTTTAATGTCATTGTAGAACTCTTCTATTTCATTTTCATCTTTATCTTCAGTGGGGGTGTACACCTGTATGATATTAAGAGTTCTATGCGCTGTTTGGGCTGTGATCATTAACACTCTATCCAATATAGGAACAAAACGTCGCGACGCCATTATAGTGGTGAGTATCTCCATTTCCTAAGTAGTATATTTTGGCACCGTCGACTTCGATTTCGCCAGATCTACACCATCTGATCTCGCTTAGTCCCATTATATTGATTTTAAATCGTCTCATCTCATGTATTACATTGTGGATCTTCTCTGCTTCATATATAGACTTCACATTCCAGGTACCTATCTGCAGTTCGTTTATATTTTTGTGCCTGACGTGGGGTTTTCGCATGTTGGCGACCTGGGAGGCCCAGGTCGCTGAGAATTGCCTCCCCTGCCGGATCTTGTTATCCGATGTCCATGATCAGTAGTTGTGAAATTGTCTTTTATAATAGCCGTGATAATTGACAAGAGATATCTATTTAAAGATCTTTAATGTAGTGGTTTCTCGTTGCCTTTTACATCCTTCTGTCGTTGACCACTTCTTTGGTTCATCCGCCTTTGGAGTCAATTTCTCAACTCCAGGACAAAAGAGTGCCCTATCACTTACCAACTCATCCGCCCGTAGCCGTTGGTCAGTAAGTGAGAGATTGCTTATACCGGCAATCACCCGGTCCTTAACTGCATTGGCCATTTATAGATAGATGCTGCCCATCTTCTACCACGTGGAGGTTGCAGATTTGGATTTTTCTTTCATTGGAATTAAGACCTTTCGGCATTTCCTAATCCCTCCAGAGCTTTAGAAGAATTTTTTGCCGATACGTAATTATTGATAAAACATAATTCGATTTTTACACACCAAAGACGTTGAGAAGTGACATGTTTATAACAAGAAGGAAGAGTTAAAAAGTGGAGAAAAAGTGACGAAGGTTCACTGAAGAAAACCAAGATAAATCGATCAGCTAGAAAGGAGATAGTGTTTTCTTGTGATGCAAAAAGGTATTATTTACATTTATTACTTGAAGCAGTAACTGAAGTACACTATTCAGCTCGATTGGACCGTTTTGATGCCGATTTGTAGAAAAAACACTCTGGTTTGTCTCGCAAAAAATTCTTTCTTGTCTTTCACCTTCTCAACAACCGGCCAATGCACAGGTGAAATTGCACTAATTATGATACGAATAGAAGGACGTAGAGGCCGAGGACGCTCACCTATCCGATGGTCAGATCAAGTACATAAAGCCACTGGAGAGACGTTTTCCGAGTCCATGAGAGCAGCCCAAAATCGCAAGAGATGGAGAGAATTGACATTGCATTGTAGGGAATCACGATCCTCAGCAATGAGGAAACGACAAGAGAGAGAGATGATACGAATTGATCGACCACCGTGGTGAGATGAACTTAGTCGTCAGATTTAGCTCCATGCTACTATTTTGAAAAGCTTTAGTAACAATACTTTTATTAAACCTCCCCGAAAAGAGCTAGATTAATGTCAAAAAAAAATCCCGCAAATAAAATAATTAAGCAAATAATACTTATATTCATAGTTAAAATTAATACCATTTTCTTAGTTATTAATTTTTATTGAATTCCACTTACTGGTTGATCAATGAGATGAAAATTTACTTCGTCGATATCTGGCAGTCTTGGATATTCTTCTGACATAATTCTTTTTTCAAATTCTTTAAATAAAGCAGATAATCTAGCACAATTGTAAAATATAAACGAAGCACCTAAAACAAAAGAAGACAACATGTCGATCTGTTATTTAAATTCTCTAAATTATTTAATAAAGTTGGTGTTAATATCACATTATATGTATCCAGAAGTTTTTCTGAACAACGATTCAAAATCTGTCAAAATCTGTTCAAAAGAGGTAATACACGTCGCTTAGCAATGTCATGTATGTCCCTTTGGATGATTGATCTTACTGCGCGTCGAATGTGTTGGTGCGTTCAGGTGGATAGTGCAGAGTTGGGTTTTAGATGTGAGATACAAAGTATTAAAGTTCCTCTCTGTTTATATTCTCCGTGATGCCTCCAGATTTCTACACCTCCACGAATTTTTCTAGAACATTAGTAAAGTTTTTATAGGTTTTTTCAAACAATATGGAATGTCCTTTATCTTGACCATGTACAGTGCATGTTTGATAGTCTTTGATTCGGGCTTCTGTTACAGAGATGAAATATACACTACAAGAAGAATATACTATTGATAGCCCAAGATGAGGGTAGTCTGCAAAGTTTGGTCTACAGAGTTAACATAACAGCAAAATAATTTAATATGACAATCTCATCTCAGAAAACTAAAATAATAGTAATCAGCAAATAACCAGATGTAAAACAGATATTAATGGCATCAGTATTGAACAGGCAAAGGAAATAAAATGGACTTACACTGTCCAGCTATTGAGACCTGGACAAAGAAGTGAGAGATCAAGTAGAAAAAGCACATAGTCTGGCAGGATGCCTTAATAACACTATATGGCGAAACAGACACATTAACACTGAGATAAAGTCAAGAATTTATAAAGCCAGTATAAGACCAATAATTACATATGCCTCAGAAACAAGACCCGACAGTCACAACACAAAGGCTACTGGAAATGACAGACATAAGAGTACTAAGAAAAATAACAGAAAATACGCTGAGAGATCGAAAGAGACGTGAAGATATTAAAATAAAATGTAACGTACAGTGTATAAACGAAAGGACACTAAATAGAAAAAGAATGGAATAACCACATAAGCAAAATGGGGGAGACCCGCGTCGTCAAACAGCAAGAGATAAGTCATCAATCGGCAAAAGAAGTGTCGGACGTCTGTGCAAAATATGGAGTGACAACTTTCCATGGAGGTATTAATCCGACAATGAACAAGCAGAATTGCTTATGAAGAGAAAGGAAAAAAAGAAGAATATATAGAAAGAATTCGATAGTAAAATCAGAGTTACACGCACTTGGGAGAATTTATCGTCGATTGGTAATCTTTTGGATTAAGGACTTACGGTACCCATGATAAGGGCCTCTTGACCCTTATCACGGGTCCAATTGACCATTCGGTCCTAGAGTGACCAACATACAGAGAAAAGAAAGAGACCCATTCTTTTCTACCTCCACTGTAAATCTTATAACTAGATGTTGTGTATTCAGATGATCGAGAAATGAAGGAAAGCCGTTTGACCATGAGACCACACGGATAAAATACTTCATTGTATCGGTTTAAGGTGATATGATTTCAGAGCTGAGTAATGGGAGGCGTCAATTTACATATCAGCAAAATTATTCACTACCAAAAACTTGTCATTGGCAGATGATACAGCAGAACAAAGAGGGAATTTTGGTAAATAGAGAAATAATATCATGATCATGAATGTGTTGCCTGTGTGAGTCCATTTCAAATAGGTAAAAAAGAAATAAATAGGACTTACTCAGTCAGTTTAATTTAACTACCTAGACGACCGATTTCGCTTTTTACAATTTGCAAAGCATCTTCAGGTCAGTCGGTACAAAGTTAATTAAATGCTGAAATAATTTTTCTAATACTTTTAATATATCCCATCTGGTTTCAATAAATGTACTCATTGTATAGAATCTGATTTTAAGTCAACACGTGATTGAAAACTTCCAACACAACATGGAAGAATCGTTCAGACTAGTATTATTTATTAAATCAATCTTTTTAATCTTAATCATATTGTTGTATATTTATTAATTTTAATTTATTGTTTTTATTTCCCTTATTTTAATTCACTAAAACACAATAATTTATATCAATTTATTAAACCACTATACGACAATATATTTTTGACTCATAATTACATAATTTATTTATAAAACGAGCGTTACATTTAAACTCGGCGCGCTATCGTCTTCTGAGTGGTGTTTTCTGCAAAAAGGTTTCTATTTATATAACATGCCGTTTATCCGATGTCATGACATGTCCGATGTTCTCAAAACGTGTTCGGCAAAGGCAGATTTGTCGATATATCCTAAACGACAATGACTTTGTGTTCATTTATCCTTGTGTTTGTGTGTCTTTTTGTGGTTCCCACATATACCATTCCACATGTGCATGGTAATTCCCACATATTTTCATTAATATCTGTTTACTTCAAAAAGCAGGTTAACTTTAGTTGCAGTACTAAGAAATAGAAGTAGAACTGTAACCTACATTAGCTTGTCAAATTTACCTCTAAAAATCTAATAGACAACAGAAAAAGAACTTATTTTCTCCAGTTCAGTGAGGTAGTGCCAATAAGTCACCCATTTTAAATTTAATGTCTGTTTTGTCCTTTTGTGTGTTCTGTTTGTCCCTAAGTGTCCTTAATTGTTTTAGTTTCAATAATTTTAACATATTTGACATTACAATTATCTGCCAAAAAACAGTAATCTAATTCAACTGTATCAAAGAAATTTGATAATTACACGTTAAAGGAATTGCACACCCACACAATGTATATCTAATTTCATTCATTGACATACAACTATCACCTTAATATAAATTTCAATAAAATAACACACATTTCGAAAATATATCTTTTAAATAAATATAAATAACTTTTAATGAATTAAATAATGCAGAACATAACTTTCATTTAACAAACAATCACATTATATCTTATTTCTACTTCATTGGTTAATATCTATCTCCTCAAGAAACTTCCCCGTTAATTATCAAACAGTTATAATAGTAAAAACTGAAGATCCCCATCATCAGCAATTACAGGATAGTTTGAACTATGTTCTCCAAATCATTAATAAATCTTGTACCGGCATGTAAGTAATGTTTTGTTTATTTACTAATTTATTACAATTCAATAGACAATTTTTATACCAATTTGTAGGTCTTACTTTGTCTGCTTAAACAGTTTATTCCTATTAAAAACCACAGACATGTAATATTGGCATAATTACTGTAATTTTATATTATTTTATCTTATGTTTATCTTTATAAGACAGCACCCTAATATGGGCTTTTTATTATTTCAGCATTTAATTAACTTTGTACCGACTGACCTGAAGATGCTTTGCAAATTGTAGAAAGCGAAACCGGTCGTCTAGCTAGCTAAATTAAACTGATTATGAGTAAGTCTTATTTATTTCTTTTTTACCTAAGAGAAATAATAATATGCATAAGCTTTAAATTGGTTTGATAAGTATTTGTGAGTTTTTATGATAAGGAGTTGATTGTATTGACAATGGAAAGAAGGGATACGTTTTCTTTGTGGATTTTAGGAGCCGTAAGATTTAAGCATAAGACTTAAATTGGTTTGAGTTGGTTGAAAGCTTTGAGTCCCAAGCTGTTAATTTCTTATATCTGTTTTCTAAAAAATTCTTACTTCAGGACAAATGTTGCCTAAGCGTTCCAAGCTCAGCTTTCCTAACAAACAAGAAAGGCTAACTACATTCGATCTGCAAAAGTAGCCTGACCGTATTGGTGTGTTCCAGAATATATATAAATTTCAAGAAACTGATGGCACACTTAGATAATTCCTTCTACCATAATACTTTTATATTATATATATATATATATATATATATATATATATATATATATAAACAACTATGCAATATATATCCTTGTTAACTTCAGACTGAGGCTGGCTCTTTGAAACATCCTTCATGTTATATAGCTAACTACGGCTGCATAGACTTTATACTATTCTTAGACTTTCATACTAAATTTTTTTGTCAATTGTATATTGCTGACCACCTTTTATATTTTGTTTTTATGTAACTGACTGTTGACTAAGTCCTATATATTCTTAGTACTACTTTTAATGAATTTTTTTGGTTGTATACCTATTGGCTTACATATATCATCTATTTCAGCCTTTAGTTTCTTGAGGGCCTAACGATGCTGTATAACTTGTAAACAGCAAGACCGGTCGCCAAATATTTCTCTTAATAAATATCTACAACAACTTAACACGGATTGTGAGTATAAGATCCTATAGTCCCTAACATTCATAAATACGTGTTCACACCAGCAAATTCATAATTTATTTTAAGCTTTAGTATTGTTACGTAAAAATTAGTCATATTAAAATAAACCTGTTGTTTATTTACTCATATGTTGTAGAGACGACGAGACCCTTCGATCAGCGGCAGAAATATACCTGAAACGGCCGTTCGAAGTTTCCAGAAACCGGTCGAATGATGACCTGGCCTAGTATTATCAGAGGGATTCTGCTGAACTCTCAAATAGCTGTATTTTCATATATAATAACGGAGCTTTTATTGTGGCCAGCAGTCAAAAGAAGATCGCGGATATCGGGTTAAAATTGTATCGCACGCAAATAAATTATTTGTAATTATTAAGTGTAAAATAAATTATTGGTAATAAAGACTTTGATAAATTCGTGAGTGTTATAAATATTGAACCTTTAGTAAATTAAAATAAATTAAGAACAATAAATTAGAATTAAATAAAAAACCTAACAGTATAATAAAATTTAGCGATATTACACACTACGAGATAAAAGAATTAAAAATTGTTTATTATAAAATTACCTTTATTTGCAGATTGTAAATCATTTGGAGTTATTTTTATAGACTTCTGTGGTTTGTTTGTCAACATTTCTATGGTTACTGAACCTTTTCCAATATTATTAAAATAGGTTTCCCATGCTTTATTTGGTTTTATCTGAACACCATATTTGTGTTGAGCCATCATTCTCATATCAGATGCTCTTTTTCTAAAATAAGATTAAAGTATAGGTACATGTTTACAAAAAAGTATAAATAAGCCTAAAATAATATTTTAAATAATAATTTAGCACTAGGGCTCTTTAAGTTGATGTTCCAACTTCAGTTTAATTCACTTCACTTCAATAACTTCAAAAGTATATTAACATTTCCATCATTATCCATATTTCCAGTGTTTTGTAATGGTTGTTTCTGAGGTTTATAAGACATGGTCTAAAATTAATTCTTCCTGACATTTCGTATATGTTCCTAACGGTTGTAACTGTCGTTCGTTCAATTATGTTGCATCTCGAATATCTGCGCTATTGATATTCTAGGAGTGAGAAAGTATTTTGGGAGGAGATGGAAATATGTCGTAACCACTCCGAATTAGGATTGGAGTAAGGATTAGAATTGGAGTGGAAAAAGTTATGAGACAAGTTTCGGTAACCCTGATGGTGATGGCATATTGTTTAACAGAGTAGTTTAATAGTTTATGTATGCTGATGAGATAGCCGCTGTATAAAGATTGGTTATACCGCTATTAAAACATCTGCTAAAAATATGCAGCTGAAGATAAATGTTGCTAAACACATTTATAACTAAAAACTAAAAGATGGACACAAGTTCAAATATTGTTTGTTTCAAATAACTGGGTACCCAGGTATGTAACAATTGGTCGTTCAAAGGAGAAATAAAGGCAATAATTGCAGCTATATTCCCTATGAGAAGTCACAGCAAAAAGCAAAGCGAAGATAAGTGAGCAAAAATGTTAAATCTTTTAGTCCCGATAATTATAATAACACGAAGCATTCGTCTCGTCAATCTTCTACATTTCTGAAGAGTTTGGTCAGAAAGAATTGCCTATTATGCGGTTCCGACTATGCTATATTTAAATGTAATCAATTTCTTGTTTAATCACCTCAAAAATGTCTGAAGAACCCCAGAAGATGTACACGTTTTAATAAAAAACATCACACTACTCTTCACTTTGATAGTCTCAATGCAAATGAAGAATCTCCTTCAACTCATAACGAGGTTTCTAATTCATCTAACAATAAAGTGCCTTCTGTTTCCGCCTTATCGAATACTTTGACAAATAATGTCTTGCTAGGTACAGCTACAATCTATGAATCTTGATCGTTTTTGTAGTCTTGGAAGTTAGTCTTGTTAAACAGTGCATCTCAAGCTAATTTGGCTAATTTGATAAGTAAAGAATGGAAAGACAAAATAAATTTACCTAAATTCAATACGGCTTTATCGATACAGGGTCTTGATAGAATGTGCACTCCAGCCAAATCAGGTGTAAAATGAAAAAATTCTTCGTTTATAACATAAACTTTCATTGCGACGCAGATGCAATAATTCTTTTTCAAATCTGCCAAAATATGCCAACTGCTCCAATTTCCTTAGACAACTTGTCACATCTTCAGCATTTCAGGTTAGCTGATAATTGCAGCAAGTGTTCCCGGCAGAGTTGACGTTCTATTAGGAACAAATATTTTTCCTTACACCTTAACAGAGAAAATTATTAAAACACAGAATAATCAGTCTTCAGCTCTTAAAACAAGTTTCGGTTATGTTTTAATGGGAAATATTCCACCTACAAATATCACAAGCATTTATTCCTCCCTTACTTCATCTTCTACTGATGTTTCTTACGGTACGTTGATGACACATTTGCCATTTGGCCCCATGGTAAAGACACATTAGATCTCTTCCTCTCCCACCTGAATGGAATACATCTCAGTATTCAATTCACGATGGAAGTTAAGTCCGAAATGTTTTTGCCATTCCTTGGTGTTCCTATTTAGAAACACCCACCTCGCAGTTTTTTCTTTTCCGGGTACCGGAAACCCACCCATACAAAGTGTTATATCAATGACCAGTCATATTATCACGCCGCCCAACTCAATTCAGGTATCAAAACTTTTGTTTCCAGTTCCATAAGACTTATCAACGACAATTACAGATCATCCAAAATCAATTCAATAAGGCATACACTCTTACAAAACGACTACCACAAAACCCAAATCAATAGGAGCATTAAAAAATCTAAACCCCATTCCATAAAAAAACTGTGCCGCCTGATCAACCCAATCTTTCTACCTTTTATTAAAGTGTCACTGAAAAGATCGGTAGAACTATTAACCCTCTAAAATTCAAAACCATCTTCAATACTCACTCCAAGGTCAGATCCGTAAAAGATTAAATCCCAATGAAGACCATGGTGTCTACGAGATACCTTATTTTAGTGGCCGACAAACATAGATAGGACAGACAAATCAACGAATCTACAACCGTATTAACGAACATTCTATATCTGTAAAACATTCCGATACTACTTCAGCCCTAGTCCAACATCATTATCCAGAGGGTCACAAGATAGATTTCTAAAAAGCAAAAACCATCGCTCCGATTTGATCCTTAAAATCGAGAATTAGGTTAAACACAGACAGGGCGGTTTGCACCGTGTCTGCGCCTCGTCGGCTGCCGCGCGACTTAAAACACATAAGGCGGCTTAACAGCGGCAGTAGTTTTGCCATTGTATTCGGTGTTGTCAAATTTAGTCGAGCTTTGGACGTAGAATGCTATAATGATGTCTCTAGACTATAATCATCTAGTGAAAGTGACGACGATTTGTTGTTCCTAATAAGTGCAAGTTTACTTCATATTAAATCAAAGAAAAAGAATAAACGCAGGTATTGAATACATTCTATAGTAAATGAATGAAAAAATAAAGGAACGTTTTACACGTTAGTTAACGAAATTAAAGATGGTCCAGAAAAGCATCGTTCGAAATAAAACTGTGGGTAGCCCCTTCCCAAGTTTGTCTTTTTCTTTATTTTATTCGAATAATTATCTGGGCGCATATTCCACATTGCTGGCGATGTGTGAATTTCGGTAATTAATTTATCGATGTCTACAGCTTCCATAATATATACAAAATTTGGCAAACACTCACAAAAGTAACCAAATAAAACCGCTACAAAACAGTCACACGTCTGTGTTGAAGCACGAGATATCTATTACTGATGTGCCGCCGGAAGTCATAAAACCGCCGACAACGCATGATACTCACCATAGGCCGCGCGGCGGCTGACGCGGCGAGCTGACGAACGACGGCACGTCTGTTTTGCACAACATAAGTACCATAGAAGAGAGACCACTTTCACACGCGGCGTACGCCGCTCTGTCTGTGTATATATATATATATATATATATATATATATATATATATATATATATATATATATATATATATATATATCTATGAAACAGAACAATTTGAATATATTTTCTTTCAAGACTATTCGAGAACATTGAAATGATATAAATACTCTGTGATTTTGAGGAGAATTCATTAGCGGTCAGTCAGTCGGTCAGTAAATAGTACAAGGAGTTCATTAGTAGATAGTATACAGTGGTCAGTATTAGAGTATTAATTATGCAGTACAGTATGCAGTAATCAGTAATTCAAAGTTTTATAGTATTTGAAAGTATATTACATGGAGATTAAAAATTATATTATGTATATGATGATTAGAAGAGATTAAAAATTATATTATCTATATGGTGATTGGAGATTGGAAGAAAAAAAAGAGATTATTAAAAAGAAGCAATAAAGAAGAAAGAACATTTTACCGATTTATAAAGGCTATTAAGAAGAAAAATATTTTAAAAGAGTGGAAGCTGATAATTAAAACATTGTGGTGTATTTGGAGAAGCAACTTCACAAAAAGAAGGATAACTGAGGCTGATAACGAAGACATTGAGCGGTGGTTAAAATCTTTATTTTGGAAAACAGTTTCATTTAGGCATTCAGTGACAGAAAGGTACCAAATTTTGTTAATATAATTTAATTATTGTAATAAGAATTTCAATTTAAGATAGGTTGTTCTAAATTTATATTGTCTATATTAGATATATATGTGTGTTTCATAATAATTATAATAAAGATAATTTAAAAAAAAAGTATTTACAAACTAATTCTTTGAGAACCGCGATAAAACCCTATAATTATATATATATATATATATATATATATATATATATATATATATATATATATATATATATAGTAAACTCTTAAATATTGGGGAAATCTGCAAAAAAACTCTAATGTGTATCAATTATTTCACCTAACGTTTTCGCCAAAGAGAATTTGGCTTCTTCAGGGCTGAAAGAGAATAAATTATAATTAGCTACCATATATTATCTAATAAAAAACATTTACCTTACCGTGAAATTTTAGAAATGTCGAGTTATGATGTTAAAAAACTTTAGCTAGTAACAACATAGTGGTGTTTTTTTGTTACTATGTGCAAAAAAGTTTATTTGTTAACGTTGGAAATGTATGGTAGCTTTGAACTTAAAACGCAAAGGTTTACCCAAGGACAATCGAAAAACCCAATGTAACTACATTTAAAGGAAGTAATTCTTTGAATTGTCGGCATTAACTAAATTTTTAATTGTTGTAAAGTTTGAATGTGAGCTTCTGTTTTCATAGAACGCAAGCGCCGAAACAATCACAAGTAGTACTTTTGATATCAATGTCGTTAAGGTTCATTGGTAAAACCGATGAAGTTAGATCCCAGTCTGGGGAGATATTAGTTTAGAATTTTCTTAATTGAAATTCTTTTTTTTTAATTAGTATATTGTTCATGTATTATTGTAATAATATCTTATTGAGATGTATCTAAGAAAAGCAAGGGAATGTTATCTTTTTTTGTTAATGAAAATTATTATTAAAGTAGGTTAGTTGTTAATAGATATATCAGTCAAGTTGGTTATCTGTGATGTTGTATTGTTCTTGGTATCTGATTTAAGTAAGAAGTGGTATATATCGCTTAGATTCTTAATGTCACTCTTAACATTGATGGAAAAATCGTTAAGGAAAATATAAGACATTTCAATGAACTCTCTTTTAGATTTATTGTTCTCACGGTGGAGAATTGTAGTGTTCGTCTAGTCCATGTGATGACCAGTGGAATGGACATGTTTGGCTAATGCACAGCGGTCAGGGTGAAGTCGGGAATCATTTTTGTGTAGTGTAATACGTGATTTCAATAATTGAGATGTTTGGCCGATGTAGGAATTGTTGCAAGAGAGGCATGGAATGTTGTAGACAATATTACTAAGCCTATCTATGGGAGTCTTATCTTTTATCTTCGAATAAAGATTATTAATTGTTAGGGCCGATCTACAAGCCACATTAAGTTTAATGTTATTATTATTATTAGAAAAGCTATTTTCAAAACTTTTTAGAATCCTTGTTAACCCCTGAGTGATATCTCTGAAATAGGGTAATGAAAAATATTTATTGATAGGAGTATCCGAGACTGGGTTCCTACTTAAGACATCAGGATCAGCATTGTTAGTCACGATGGAAGGTGAAGTATCTTCGTTATGGATAGTGTTAAACAAAATCTTATTTACTAATGGTGTTGGATAAGAATTTGAAATAAAAAGTTTCAGAAGGATTTGTAGGTTTTTTGTATGAAATGATGGATCTGATAGTTTAATTACTCTATTTTTCATCTGTTTGATTAAGTTGACTTTGGTAGAGTTAAGTCAGATAGATAGATTTGGTAGATAGATTTAAGCCAACTTGCTTTAATAAAATGTTTTGTTTTTTAACATTTTACTACTTGAATTGGTGTAAACAAAAACATTTTAAGTCGTTTTTTTTTTCATTTTTGACATTTTGATGAAAAATTGTTCAATGAACAGAAGCGCATCTTTTGGTACAAAAACATTATAAGTCTGTACTTTCCATGTATGTTAAATAGAAAACTGAAATTTATCATTGTAGACTAAAAGATTCTATGTCAGTGACTCAGAATGTTTTTGTAAGCAACACTATTAACCTTTGTGTTTGTACTGTATTAATGAATCCTGTATATTCTGTGAATCTCTAATAAAATTAAATAATTACATGTTTGATGATTGGTTTTGTGAGGTTAAAGTTGTATTTAGCATCAATTTATTGTATTCTTTTAAAAATTGCGGTAGATAACGAACCAAGCAGTACCAGGGACGGAAAAAACGTAAAAAATGAAGTTAAGTGAAAACGAAATATCGTGAGAAATGCTAGAGTCAAAGGTGAAGAGTAGATTAATTACAAAGGTAGAGTTGTACCAGGTATCACTGTTGGCCCTGATTGCAGGTAAGATACGTTTTGCAGTCTATATAATAAACTAAGGTTTATTTCATCGAGATTTTTTTGATTTCAGATGTAAGCAGAAGTGTACAGACCACTTGCAGAATCAGCTTGCTGAAGAGATATTTGTTAATTTGAGAACATTGGAAACTAAGAACGAGCAGGATATTTTTTTACAATCATTGATTACCTGTAACAATGTACAGACCCATAGACCCAGAAAACAAGGTGCTTCTGCGAGGGCTGCTCATAATGTTTATTTTACATACGAAGTAATTGTTGGTGAAACCAGAGAAAAGGTATGTACAGAAGCATTTAAGTCTCTCTATGGAATTAAAATAAGTCACATTAGAAGGCATCCTTCATTATTATTAATGGGTAAAACCCCGAAGGATCTTTGTGGGAAAAAATTGGACACTAATGCAATCAGTGCTCATACCAGGCTATTAATAAGACAACTTCAATTTACGATTTGGTGGCCCCCCAGATTGATTCATGCTGTATTTGTGAAGAACTAAATTTCAAATTGAGAAGTCCTCATCTTAGTGATGCAGCAAAAAGAAATATTTCTGCTGAATTGAGGATTCACAAGCGTAGATAAAAAAAATTCTACAATAAATTAACAAGAGAAACTAACCAAGAAACAAAAGCTAAAGAATCTCATGTGCTGGCAATACTTTTCGCTTATATGCAAAATATGCCGCTGTCCATGATTCCAGTACAGGAAACCTTTTATTTGAGACAACTGACGGTGAATGTGTTTTTCATTCATGGCGTTAAAAGCAATATATTTATCTATATCACGAAGGGACCTCCAGAAAAAGTCCAGATGAGGTTTGTTCCTTTGTATATAATTATTTGAACTCTGCTCCTCCTGAGTTTAATTCCTCCATGTTCTGCTCCTCCATGTTAATATTTGTATGAAAGATACAGGGTGTTAAAGTGGAATTTTAAAATTTTATTTTTCTCTATAACTGTATGTTTATGTTTTTGAACATTTATGTATAAAATTTATAACTGGGTGCTCTTGGGTATGAAAAATTATAATTTGATGCACGCTTTGATGTAGCTTACAGAGTTTTAGAAATAATTGCATTTTATAAATCAGCTGCATAATAATTCTTAGTTGTGATATTTGTGCGGTAAATCACTTAATACCTGTGGATATGCATAATTATTCGTTTATTCTCATAAAAATAACCCAAGCATGGCAACGAAACATCACAAAATGCTTTGTTATGCATTTTGATAAAGAAGAAGCTTCGCTTCTATCTTCTTCTTTAGGTGACAAGTCCGTATTCAGATGTTGGTCGTCATCATGTTGACAATTTCCTGAAACCCTTCTATATGGCTTCTATAAGTTTCTATACTGACGTTGTATTATTTTTTTCACTATGGTAAAATGCCCAGGCGAGCGTCACTAAAAAAGCACTACTAGACGGCGCGGCGTCACGAGTAGCATCACGAAATAACGATCTTCACATAGATTTACTCTTTATCAATTCGTTTATACACATCATATATTTTTTAACGTTAGTTCTAATTAATTCCTTTCAAACTATAATCAAATTTTAGTTTTAAACATCTTATTTATTTTGTATAACAATTTTTATTACCAAATTAATGATCAAATTTACTATTAATTTAATATTTAGTGTAACTTTGACGGGTCTGTCAGAAGTAAACAATGTATGCTTTGCTGATACTTTAGCAGGTGGCGTTACTAGCAAACATAATAATTTATTGAATTATTTTAATATAATATAATTTGTTTAAAATTTCTTTATTAAATTTTAAAAATATAGAAACCATTGTATGAAGCCTAGCGCTAGTCTACAGTACCAGCTAATGTACCCGCCACCTTTTTCTTGAAGCCAGTTTTGAAGTGATCATTAGACTTTAGTTTATTTAAGAAAAGGCAGAGAATTCCGAGGCATAATAATTTTTTTTACTATCAATATGAGAGATACGATTGCTACTTATTGTCAGCAACACTTTAACTGACGTCCAGCGAAAAGGGAGTATTTAAAAAGATACCCAAACAGGCTGCAAACTAATCATCAACATTTAAATATCTCTTTCGGAATTTAGGCGAAAGAGGTTTATTTCATCCTAAACGTGACAAATTAGAACAAACGAAAAACGTTACACCTGATCAAGAAGATAAAGTAATGGTTCGCGTTGACGATAATTCTCAAGTAAGTACATGACGTATATCTTCAGCGTTATGAATCAGCAAAACTTCAGATTTAAAAATTCTACACAGTGAGCATTTTCACCCTTTACTAGCAGATTGATTTTTAATCTGGTCAAAATCTTGACCAACCTTTCGTCAATAGAAGTCATTTCCAACATAATTTAAGATTAACATACGGTGTGGAATAATTGGTAATCATTTTTTAGGGCCATGCAAGTTACTTCGTAATTTCTATAGTGAGAACTATTTACGTTTTTTACAAAATGATTTTATTGATTTGCCATTAAATTTTATGCAAAATATGTGGTTTATCAAGATGGTGCACCACCACATACAAGGGCAGTGGATTGGTCTAGATAGTCATTTTCCTTGGCCAGTACATAGTTCAGAATTTATTCTTCTCGATTTTGATATATAAGGCCCATTTAAACAATGTGTCTACAAGAATCCCATAAACATTCGCAACCAACTTTGGGAAGAAATAAATACTGCAGCAGTTTTGTTTTAACCAAAGATGCTATTTAAAATGAGACAGTCTTTTATGGAACATATTGATAAATGCATTGAAGAAAATGCTGAACATATCAAACACTAACTTTGACAAAAAGTTTAATGTTATTTAGGTGTACCATTTTTAATTTGGTTTGTAAATAAAATGTTTTGATTGCGACTTTCATTTAATATAAAATGTAAAATATTTTATGTAAAATCCTATTATCTTATTATTTTGTCAAGTCCTACTATTAACTATTGTACTGATATATTTATTTTCTTTAATATTTCGTTAACTATTAACTTTAGTCAAAGGTATTTCATATCAAAATTCAGAAGTAGTTATGTTTGTGTCTATTATTCCTTCGTTGCTTGGAGTAATTGCGTTAAATTATAATTATGCGGCTGATTTGTAAAATGCCATTATCTCGAAAAATGTTGAGTTTAGAAGTTATTAACAGGTATAGCTTTTTTGTTAAAATAAAGTATCTAGACTAACATTAAAATTATTAGATTATTTTCAATTAGAAAAAGACCAGTTTCTGAAATAGGTTGTTCATAAAATAAGGTTTAACTTATTATCAAAATAATAATAGTATTTTAAATATTTAGTATTTTAGAGTGTTGCATAGGCATTAGGAGTATAGTTACAAATGATAAGACAATTAGCAAATGAAGGTATTCAAACAGATGCTATCTATTCTGTTGTGGCAATGAGTAATTCAGTATATGTACTAATCTTGGTAATGTACCATAATGGTAATGTACCATAATGGTACATTAACCAATAAATATGAACGCATCATCAGAACTGATGTATATAAAATGTTTAGTGAGATTTGTATTAAAATATTAATTGTAAAGAAAAATACTTTATTAATTTACAGTTTACAAGTTTATATTTTTTGTAGGTAACAATACAAATTTGACTGATTACGATTCTGGCAATTGTAAGATTTAACTAAAATTTCATGCAATGATTTGTGAAATTCTTAAAATCCTATATGATGTCAAAATTAATGATGCACTGAAAGAATGGTTGGTTTGAACTATACAAGAATAATATGTGTTAAAGAATATAAGTGTTTTGTGTGTTTTTACAGACATTGCCCTAAATTTGTATGGATTGAGCAAAAAATGGTTTATGAGTCCCCCAAGGGACTGTGTTAAAAACATTTGTTTATGATTATATTTTATACCCATAGGTAGGACGTAACCTTTTATGAGCATCTACATGTATTGATATTCAAATCTCAAGCCATGGCCTTTTTATTGTACTGACTTATCTAATTAGGATTTTTTTCAATGACTAAAATATAATACAAAACACTTTTTAATTTTCAGATCATATATCTTGAAAAGTTTAAAATTATTATTTTCTAAAGAAGCTGATAATTCAGCAAAACATTTTAAGTTGGCTAATATATTCAGTGAAAATTACAAACCATGAATTATAGATATTATCAAACTATTTCTATTAACACCTTCGCTACAATTATGAAAAATACAATTATTATGTTGTATGTTTTACCAATTGTAATTGACTGGTACTATAGAATTATGTATTTAGATACACAAGTCGTAATAGACTGGTAGTTCTTAAGAAATGTGAGTGTGATCTATCTGTAAATTTTCAAAGATTCATGTGTAGTAATAGTTGTATACATACAAGGAATATACAAACTTGCTGGAAACTGTATCAGTACCAGGCTAATCCTTTTGGTAAAGCAAAATCTGAAATTTCTAAGAAGTGCATAATATTTTTAAGTAAAATAAAACCAAAACTTTTATTGAGAGCAAAACACATATTCATAAAATATAAAAACAACAAATGCTAAATTACTAAGTATAAGTTTTAAAATGTATGTGTTGTGTTTAAAATTAAAAGATGGTAAACATAAAGCAGGTTTTTCCTGGTATGTATGCTACAATATGTAGTAACTTTGAATACATTTTAATCAGTTTCTTTACTTTTCATTTTTTACCTCAGCTTCTTGTAACATTCCATACAATTTCATCTTTTTTTGGTACCAGGTCCTACGGGCTAGGACAGTATATCTTTTCTCGAAACTGATTTTATATTCGTCATTATCTGGACTATTGAATATTCAGAAGGAGTGTAATTAGAATCACAGTCTGAATTGTCGCTAAATGGTTCTTCCTCTGATTCGCTCAAAGTATTTATAATTGTTTCTTGGTGTCGATCCAATTTCTGATTGAGTTTTACACAACTACCACTTGTAGTTGCATTTTGCTAATTTACTAATTTAACAGTGCTACTCATTTTACTCAATTCTTATACAAATATTTTAAACACTATTATGGCTCCGCCGAGATAACTAAACTAAACTTTAAATTACAAATGAAATTACTCACCAGATGAACTCAACTGGAAATCCAACAATGAAAAATTTGTATGCGTTACCAGTCGAATACAACTGGTGCTAAATTATCCCTCTATTAGATAGATCTCTTTCAGACAATAATATAGGTACCTATAATGTTAGTTTTTACCAACATGTTTCACCAGATGGAAATACTATTTATTTTTAGCCGTAATTTCTGCAAACGTACTTACCAGTCTTTTTCAACTGGTAACGCAGCGAAGGTGTTAATCATAAAACACTTTTCATACACAGATAAAGCAGATATACCTATTTAATCCATCAATGAACTATTTTGAAAGTTATACTTACTCATATAACTCTTTAGCAGTAAGGTTACTCTTTATGCCTCTTTCATTTAAAACTGGGCCACATAAAATGTTAATGTTTTCATTATCAACTAGGTTAGCAACAAATTGTAAATTGTATGTGCTTCTTGGTGATTCTACGGTATTATGTTTAATAAAGCTTTCGGCTATTTGTTTTAGAATCATCATTCTTAAAGTAGTCAAATTTACTATATCCCTATCCTCAATGTTTACAGAAACCAGAACATTAAAGTTATTTGACATAATGGGACATGAACCATATTGAGAGTCTTGCATTAAAACGGTTTTTATCACTGATTTATAAAGTTCTGGAGTTCTTTTTAAATGTATGTGAGCATCAGCATTTTTAAAAACAATTTTCTTTATTTGAATTGGCCAACTGGAGCTTTCTTGTAACAACTGCTCTATAACAAATTCTCTAGTCGTTTCTGAACTTCCAAATTTAAATATATTCAAACTTTTAACTGATTCTTCATTATTTACATCAATGAATTGATACCAATTATTAGCATTTGTAGGAAAACTTAAATCACCCAATTCATTCAGTTTTTTTGTATGAGTTCTAATGATATTCTGACTATGTTCATATTGTTGCTCGACTAGAAAATCTAGTAAATTTTGGATAAAATCTGTTAAAACTTTCATATTTACAGAAAATACACAATTATAATTTTATTATTCCAAACTACAATTCATATTTCTCAATTTGACCCAGTGACCAAAACAAATGGTACCTACTAACCTAACAATTTCTCACTTCTTCTCTTTGGGCTGTATCCATAACAATTTACTCAGTATATGTGGTTCACAGACCACTAATGGTGATCTGGGATGTGGTGTAGTTTACACCATGATATAAGGAAACAAGGTATGCTCATAGATAAAATTACACCTAGATTGGTAACAGGGATAGGCAATGTCAAATCACGTTCGGAGTTAGGCGCCCATACGCCCATTCGTATGGTGGCGCTGCTAGTCTATTTTCTACGCGGAGGGAGTGTGCTGTGGCACGCTGTGGTCAAATCAAAAGTTGAATTTATTTAGACAAATACGGCGCCATATTTGTATTTGTTTTATTTTTATAATTTATTTTATAGTTTAAATTTTTTTATATAAGTAGTGCAAAAAGGTAAAATTTTAGACGATTTTTTATTATGGAATCGAACACATTACATGACATGGAATAACAATGTAGAGACGAAGAACTGAACAAAAAAGATGTATTCCAAATTGCATGGATACTAGGCAAGCACTAGATATGTTTGATAAATGGGTGAATGCTGTTAAAAGCCCTAATTAGAGAATGCTGCAACAGAAACTATTTATAACAATTTTCGTGTATGCGCTAGTCATTTTAAAGAGGATGATATAATTAATGTTGGACACACCGCTATTACGAGAACAGCCCTTCTGAGTTTGTTTTTACCAGCACCAGGTAAGAACTATTATGCCAATATATGTATGTATGTGACCTTTTACTTATAAAATTGGTTAATTATAAATTTAACCTAAAATTATATATTATAAAATCAGTCTTACTTGCTTACTATTTGAATTATTTTGTAGGTGGTGGTTCAACAACTATCTTAACAATCATCACCTTAGAGAGGGTTCGACATAATTTCTACAGGTGTGCGCCTTTCAAAGTTGGATTAGATTAGCAGATCATGACTACACTATCATATGAAGAGGTCTATGAGCTTGCCTGTTAAGTGCGAGGAGGAATCTGTCTCTCTCTTGTAAGTGAGATTGGTCTTAGAGTACCATATTACCATGGTTTGTCTCATCTATGTACTTACTTTTAATGTTCCATTTTGTAGAACAACCTAAATCTAAATGTATTTAATATGTCTCTCAATAATTATATAAATATTAGTAGAAAAGAGTTACTGGTAACATAGAGTTTGGAAACATAACTTTGTAAAATACTTCATGTTTTTATTGTAACTAGGTAATACTTTACATATTTTTTTATTTTTAATGTTATTTTTCCATCTTTATACTGCTGGATCTTAGAATCGTAGAGCTAACTGTTGGGTTTATAGGTTTTAATATGACTAAAATATTATCATATAAATGTATATAAAGTTCTTTCTAGAACTAAATCATTTAATTTTTCTGTTTCCAACTTAGTAGAGATCTTGAGTTCTGTCTTTTCTGGGAGTAGAATGCCAGACAGTAAGAGTTCCTACTGGCCGCTGGTAGTGTGTGTTATTAAATTAGGATGTAAGTACTACAAAGAACTCAGAATGTCTGACGGCTATATGTTGCTTATTAGGCTTTAATTTGACATTAGAATTCCAAAAGAATTATTTAATTACTGACAAGTTCTTGTCACAACATTAAGAACACTAAATTATACTACATTCACCCGTCCCTATTTGTGAACAAAATATTGCAACTATCTTGGTTTATTTTTAGCTCCAGTGTTGTTCTACTTGAAATATTCCTTTAGAGTGTAGATACTTAATAAATTCTTGTGAAGTAAAGCTAGTTCTCCTTGTCAGATTTTATATATACCAGCATTCTATATAAACAAAATAGTGATTTAATCTGTGATTGGTTTGAATTGCTTTCCTACCAGATAATGTCTGCATTTTTTTAATACTTCAATGCATTTGCATGTTTTCATTCTGAATCTGTGAGAGTATGTGTGAAAAAAGCAATTGATTTTCCCCATTGATTGCTTCGCTTATGTAATTATAGACTAAATTTATTACAAGCATGTACTTATCTTTGTCTTCTAGGGATTTATCTTTGGATTCATTGCTTTCTAAAAAAATCTTGAATGTTATATACCAATGTTTGAATTCTTTGCGAATTATGAGAATAAAATTGTAGTAAAAGGCCTTTTGCAGAATTAGGCTTCTATTTACATAAAACTTGACATACTAAGACAAAACAATTATTTAAATACTGGCCAGTTCTTGCCACAACATTAAGACAACTAAATTATAGTACACTTGGCTTGTATTATTAATATTTCTTGTAACACATATAACATTTCTTGTAATATTTTTATAAATAAAGATTTTATTCTATATTTTATTCTTTAATTTTGTTAACCACTTTGGCATTTTAATGTAATGTAAAATAAATATAGTCTCAACATAACAAGAAAACCCAAAAAGTATACGAAAAATATTTATTATCGTATAGGATAAGGATTTTTCTTGTTATTTTAGGATTATATCGATTTTCCTTTACTTTAAAATGAGTTCACAATCCTAGGTAATATTACTAAGCTTTTGAATTTCGCGCCATATATTTATAGTTAGGCGCCCGGTCACTAGGTGATGCGCCAATCATTGTTTTACTCGTCAACACGGAAGTTTCAATGCTAGGTGGTAGTGTGCTATGGGTATGCTCACTAGGTGGACTCGTTTTTTGCACATTTCTGCGCCGACCAAAATCCACCATCTTTTCAATATGTCACATGTGTGTAGGGATGGTGACCTGATCCCGTACCAGTTACTTTGGAACATGTATTTTATTTATACTTGTGGAACTAATCCCTAACACCAATATATTATAATAAACTAGTACGGGTTTCATTGCATTTGTCCTTAATTTTTATCGTGCATTTCTCAACGTTTACAAAGCTTTAGATAAATATCAACAGATAAATATCACGCCTTCAAGGCGTGAAGTAGACAAAACTATCGCCATTTTTTTATGAACTTTTTATACAATCTCTGAATAACAGTAATTTAAGTATTTGAAGTTAAACAGTCATTTTAATAACTATAAAGAAATCTAACAAAATACAAATAATGTTGTCGTTATGTTTAGATATCTATTAAAGGAATGATAACAAACTGATTTCCAAACCAGTATTTTTTAACAGGTATATTTGTTTACGCGTATCAGTTTGACCTGATCCACAAAAATACTTGGATTAACCACCTCTACATGCTTGACGTCTGCTTTGTTTTGCATTTTTTAACCTTACTTTGCAATGTATTGGAATTTAAAAGTAAATTTGTTTCGATTTTTTTAAAATTATTTTAGCAAGAGTCTGTTCAGATCATTTTAAATCTGAAATAATTGGATTAATGTAGAATATTTATTTTATTTTATTTAATTTAACTACGATATTTTTTATCAAATTTGTACATATTTGAATTGCCGCCTTCAAAATGGCGGATTTTGGTCGTAAACGCGATTGGCTGTTCAAAATAGATGCACGTGTGACGTGAGCATACCATACCATGTTTCCTTATATCATGGTTTACACTACTTACTGGTTACACTTATTCTTTGTTTTATACGGGCCCAGTGCTCATTCAGTACATTTGAAGACCAGTGACAGGTAGAAAAAATCAAAAAATACATAAATTAACAATAACAAAACTTTAAACTTTGACACTCTAGGTTTTTTTATTGTTGAAGCATTGCCTGATGAGCCTTTAGAGCCCTACAGGAAGATGAGCTCGGAGCTGCAATCTCAGACCCATTCACCACTAATACCTTTGTAGCTGCAATACTACCAAATGCACCGCCAACAAGTAACGAAAGAAGAAGAAGTTAAAATCACTCTCTTTCACTTTCTCTTTCCTTGTCTAAGAAAAATCAAGGAGAAATCCCATCCATTCCCAATCAATAATAAATTATTTTTGATAATCAAATGGAAGTAAAACAAGAAATTAGTAATGAGATGTGTCAAGCAAAAAAATATAATGCTGATGATAATGGTTCTTCGGATATTTGTAAAATTGAAATTAAGGAGGAACAGACAAACGAAAGTACACATTCTACATTTGATTACCTTGCCTTAAAGAAAGTTTTCATAAAGACTGAAATAGAACAAGAGGAACATAATCTTACTTCATTTAAAGAAAGACAAACAAATCCAAGAGGTAAGTATAAGTAATGAAATCACAAGAGTACTAGTATATGGTTAAATTGGTTTTAAAATACAGTTAAATTACCTAGGTATTGGTATTACAGATTTGATTTCAGTAATTCCACCAAGAAAGAGTAGTTTTTGTGATATTTTTAGTTTTTTCTGTAGAAGCTCTGGCTGCATCTAAAATTATGTGGTTGAAAGAGGATAGTGTTGTAGCTTCTATATTATATGATATAATAAGATTTGGTATACATAAGCTTACTAGGTTTGAGTCTTTTTCCCAATCAGCTGACTGTAATATTCATGTTTCATATGTCATGAGTAATTATTATTGGAAAATTATCACAAAACAAATTTTATGTTATTAATTGGTTCTTATAAGATTTGTCCATTTTTATCAGTTTTTGGGGATTCCCATGCATTGCTGTGGCAGTTTGTTTTACACCAGCTCCACACATACGGGCCAATGTTGGCCCCAACAGCATTTGTCTAAAGTGTGTACTGATAAAACTGTGTTGGAGCCAATGTTTTTATCACGAAGTGTGGGTTTTTGCGTACACATCAAAGGGATTCACGCCAATATTGATGTTGCTGTTCATGCATCAACCCAAAGTGTGGATGCCTCGCCGAATGTTGACCCAATGTTGGCACCAACGTTGGATCCCATGTGTGGAGCCAGTCTTACTGTAAATTAAATGTGAGGGTGTAATTTGTTTGATTACATTTTGTAGTTCTAGAAGAGTAGTCTAGTCAGGATGTGGTACATATATATTGCATATATTGATTGCAAAATTATATAGTGTTGAAACCAGATTGTATTTAATGGAATTTCTTTGGATTATATGATTGTGTATACAATAATTCTGATATATATATATATATATATATATATATATATATATATATATATATATATATATATATATATATATTATATATATATATATATATATATATATATATATATATATATATATATATATATACTGTACTGTTTGGTTTTTTGTATAGGGCATATCATTTTTTAGTTTTACTTGATTGTTGGAAAGACGAGATTCTTATATACTCAATATTGATGGTGACAGTTCATTGAGTAGCATTTTAATGTTTTCAATGTGGCTATAAAAGCCATTCAAGTTCCGTTGAAGAACGAATTTAATTGGACTACTGAGATAAATCCTAGTCACTTTTGTCAGTGAGGCAAGATTCATATGTTGGATTTTTTCTTTTTAATCCTTGTAAAATTATTTTTCATGTGTTGATCATTTAATTGTGAGTTAACCATTTTTAATAAGGTGTATAAGCTGTCAAAATCTTTTGTATAGTTTTTGGCTTTAGCTTCAGGATGTTTTGATCCCATTGCATCTATAACAAAGTCTCATAATTGAGTGAAATTTAGCTTATATGGCGGAGATGCTGTGGATTTTAATGTGACTTTGACACCTGAAACCTCCTTCTTTTTTTGTGTGGATTCATTTAGGTTTTTAGTTTCTGAGATTTCAGGAGAGGTTAAAATTTGCCTTTTTGTGTGATTGGTTGTTTTAGTATTATTGCTGTCTGCTGTAGTTGTTGAAGTTATATTGTGTGCTGTAAGTGAATAATTTGTCTTTGGGATATCTATAAAAGTAGGGTTGGAACAGTTAATTGCATCATCTGAAATGTTTGTTGCTGAATTAATTTGATTTAAAAAATTGGTTTACCAAGAATCTGTATGCTGTAGAAAAAATGTTTTAAATAAAAAATGTAGCTCAGAAAATTTTGAACACAAATGTTATTAGCACAAATTAGCACTTTTTGTGTATAATGAATCATTCGTTGAGAAACAGCGCTTGAAGCGACCAGCGATTTTGAATGTCAGTAAAGCGCAAGAAATAAATTTTAAATAAAATTTGTATCAACTCAATGGTAAAAATTCGATATCTTTTGATCAGAGTGTCCTATCAACAAAAATTTAAATGCTTTTTAAAGGTAAATAGTGCAGTGTTTGTATGTAATTTTTGTGTTTTGCCGAAAATAAAATGAACTATAAATTTGTTCAATAAATAAATATTGCTCGATTTTGGCAGTTTTATCAATTTCATTGACCGGCCATACTGGAATTTTCATTCTTAGAGTGTAATCTTTAAAACCTATAACATAAAATTTTGATTTTGAGTTCTGACAACAAATAGAAGGCATTTGAAATATGCCTAAAAACGCAGATTTTAGTTTTAAAACTTTCACATTGCAAATGATCGCATGTCACAGGAAATGCCTCAACCAAGACGGTTTTGGGACAAATTTATAGTTGAAGTTATCTAGTTTCGAAAAACGGAAATGTGTAATGAAAAAGAAGTAGTTTTAGATCGTTGGTAACGTGAAAGTTTAAATTCGGCGTTTGTTAGGCACATTACAAATGCGTCACATTTGTTGCCAAAAGCACTCTTATAAAAATTAACTTTACTTGAAATAAAATACAAACATTTCATAGGAAAGCTGCACTCTTCACTTTTAAAACGCATTTTGATTTTTGTAGATAGGGCCTATTTGAAAAGGTGTTGAATTTTTACTGTTCAGTTAACACATATAGTATTGTAACAATAAAACACTGAAAACTTTGTTTTCAAACTTCCACAAAATTTATTTTAAATATTATCACTACAGCTGTTTCAGCTGATTGCCTTTCTCAAGTGATCTATTTTGGCTTGGGTTTACAAATTTATAGTCTCTAATGAAATCGGTTGAGGAGGGGAGAACTGTTTGTCTCAAGTTGGTCATTCAGAATTATATCTGTGTTTTTTAATTTGTTGATTTCCATAGATTCTAACAAAGATAGTTTAAGGCCTTTATTTTGAATGTGAAGAATTTTAAATTTGTCATTAAAAGAATGATTATGATCTAGAAGGTGAAGTGCGTATGTCGAATCTGTTTTTCTATTCTTGAAAGCCCTTTTATGTTCTGCTATTCGTTTATCAAAGTTTCTACCAGTTTGACCGATGTAAGTTTTTGGACAGTCGCCACATTGGAGTTTGTATACACCACTATTTAAGTGTTTGTTATTTTGGCTCTTGTTATTTTTAATATATTTGCCTAGGTTGTTATTTGTTCGGAAAGCTGGTGTTATTCCTTTCTTTTTTATGTGTTTGGCAATTTTTGTTGTTATTTTGCCTGTATATGTAATCGAGCAGAAGGTACTGGGTTTTTTCTCTGGTGGTGGAAATACTAATTTCAGGGCTTTCTTGTGTAGTTTTTGATTTAACATTTTATTAATTGTTTGTTCGTTGTATCCATTGTTTACTGCTATTTGTTTAATTATATTTAATTCTGTCTCAAAGTTGTCTTTTGACATCGGAATTTCTGTTAATCTATGTAACATACTATGATAAGCTGCCAGTTTATGTTGTGTTGGATGGGATGACGAATTGTGTATAGTTGTGTCAGTATGGGTAGGTTTATGAAATATGGAGAAGTCATGTTTGTTTTGAAGTCTGCTAATTTTTAAATCTAAAAAATTTATGAATTGATTTTGTTCTGTTTCTATTGTAAATTGAATATGACTATGAACTGAATTAATATATGATAAAAATTGGTCGAGTTGCCTGTTAGTTCCTGTGAAACATACCAGTACGTCGTCTACGTATCTCCACCAATATAAAAACTGTTTGAATACGGGATGTTTTGAAATCTTTGTCTCTAGATGATCCATAAAAATATCTGATAACAATGGGCTTAGAGGATTACCCATTATAAGTCCTGCACTGTTATTTGTATATATTTTATTATTAAATTCAAAGTAGTCCTGGTTTATGCAAACTTCAAGAAGATGTAAAATTTCAGATGTAATTATTGGATTTGTACTATTTTGGTCTAAAAGGTTTTTTACTAGAATAAAAGTTTCTGTAGGGGGGATACTAGGAAAAAGATTTTTTACGTCAAATGAAATTAATCTGGAATTGTTAGGTAATTGAAAATGTTGTATTTTATTAACTAGTTCTATTGTATTTTTTATGGTAAATTTAGGTGAAAATTTAGTGTGGTCTAAAATAATCTCTAACAGTTTTTTTGAAATTTTATATGAGGGAGCTGTATAAAAAGAAACTACAGGTCTTATTGGGTGATCCGGTTTGTGTAGTTTAATGAAAGAATATAATTTAGGAGGCTGTGGGTTCATAATATTGAGGTATTTCTGTTCTATTGGATTTAGTATTGATTTTGAATTTTCTAACGCTAGCTTAATTTGTTTTTGATATTTTTCTGTCGGGTCTTTGTGTAAAGTTTCAATATTTTGATTATTTAAGAATTCTATTGTTTTGTTATTATATTCTATTTTATCTATAGCAATAGTAGTGTTACCTTTGTCTGCTTTTGTAAACACGATGTTGCTTTCTATTGATTTATTTTTAATTGAAATTGCTGTTTTATTCTCTTTGTAACAGGAATTCTTAGTTTCACTACACACATCTCTAATAGATTTAGCAATTATACTTTTTTCGATATTGTTAGCAGTTTTGTTTAACGCTACTTCACATTCTACACCTAAATATTCTAAAGTTCTCTCATTATTATGTTGGGGCAAGTTGTGTTTAAATCCTTTCTCTAAAAGTTGTATCTCGCTGTTACTAAATTTAGTATCTGTTAAATTTATAAATCTATTGAAAAAAGTATGGTTCGAAAAACTTTTTGTATAATGAATATTGGGTTTTTTACTATTGGAAATTAGATTATTTAGTTTTTTACACTGTGTATTGAATTTTTTATCTATTATATTATCTATATTAATTCTCACGTTAGAATCTAGGATGTCAAATTCTATATTATTTAATCTATAATTTAATTCTGAATGACATACCTTAAGATAAACAGATATTATATCCCGTTTGTTGTATTGGTATTTTCTGTCTTGTTTAAGCCATCTGGTCTGACCGTGATGAATCCCTTTTTGTGCAGCGGGGCTGTGGTTTTTGGTTTTTAACTGAATATACTTCGGGAACACTTTATTTTGTAAACACATATTTAAAAACCAGATGTTTTGTGTCGCCAGTCTACGTTTCAGATGTAATCTTGAAAACAATATGGTCAAAAGTCCTGTACTGACTTCTTTTAAATAATTGATGGATTCGACCGTTACTTGATGGAAATTCATTTTATGTAACAATAAAACACTGAAAACTTTGTTTTCAAACTTCCACAAAATTTATTTTAAATATTATCACTACAGCTGTTTCGGCTGATTGCCTTTCTCAAGTGATCTATTTTGGCTTGGGTTTACAAATTTATAGTCTCTAATGAAATAGGTTGAGGAGGGGAGAACTGTTTGTCTCAAGTTGGTCATTCAGAATTATATCTGTGTTTTTTAATTTGTTGATTTCCATAGATTCTAACAAAGATAGCTTAAGGCCTTTATTTTGAATGTGAAGAATTTTAAATTTGTCATTAAAAGAATGATTATGATCTAGAAGGTGAAGTGCGTATGTCGAATCTGTTTTTCTATTCTTGAAAGCCCTTTTATGTTCTGCTATTCGTTTATCAAAGTTTCTACCAGTTTGACCGATGTAAGTTTTTGGACAGTCGCCACATTGGAGTTTGTATACACCACTATTTAAGTGTTTGTTATTTTGGCTCTTGTTATTTTTAATATATTTGCCTAGGTTGTTATTTGTTCGGAAAGCTGGTGTTATTCCTTTCTTTTTTATGTGTTTGGCAATTTTTGTTGTTATTTTGCCTGTATATGTAATCGAGCAGAAGGTACTGGGTTTTTTCTCTGGTGGTGGAAATACTAATTTCAGGGCTTTCTTGTGTAGTTTTTGATTTAACATTTTATTAATTGTTTGTTCGTTGTATCCGTTGTTTACTGCTATTTGTTTAATTATATTTAATTCTGTCTCAAAGTTGTCTTTTGACATCGGAATTTCTGTTAATCTATGTAACATACTATGATAAGCTGCCAGTTTATGTTGTGTTGGATGGGATGACGAATTGTGTATAGTCGTGTCAGTATGGGTAGGTTTATGAAATATGGAGAAGTCATGTTTGTTTTGAAGTCTGCTAATTTTTAAATCTAAAAAATTTATGGATTGATTTTGTTCTGTTTCTATTGTAAATTGAATATGACTATGAACTGAATTAATATATGATAAAAATTGGTCGAGTTGCCTGTTAGTTCCTGTGAAACATACCAGTACGTCGTCTACGTATCTCCACCAATATAAAAACTGTTTGAATACGGGATGTTTTGAAATCTTTGTCTCTAGATGATCCATAAAAATATCTGATAACAATGGGCTTAGAGGATTACCCATTATAAGTCCTGCACTGTTATTTGTATATATTTTATTATTAAATTCAAAGTAGTCCTGGTTTATGCAAACTTCAAGAAGATGTAAAATTTCAGATGTAATTATTGGATTTGTACTAGTTTGGTCTAAAAGGTTTTTTACTAGAATAAAAGTTTCTGTAGGGGGGATACTAGGAAAAAGATTTTTTACGTCAAATGAAATTAATCTGGAATTGTTAGGTAATTGAAAATGTTGTATTTTATTAACTAGTTCTATTGTATTTTTTATGGTAAATTTAGGTGAAAATTTAGTGTGGTCTAAAATAATCTCTAACAGTTTTTTTGAAATTTTATATGAGGGAGCTGTATAAAAAGAAACTACAGGTCTTATTGGGTGATCCGGTTTGTGTAGTTTAATGAAAGAATATAATTTAGGAGGCTGTGGGTTCATAATATTGAGGTATTTCTGTTCTATTGGATTTAGTATTGATTTTGAATTTTCTAACGCTAGCTTAATTTGTTTTTGATATTTTTCTGTCGGATCTTTGTGTAAAGTTTCAATATTTTGATTATTTAAGAATTCTATTGTTTTGTTATTATATTCTATTTTATCTATAGCAATAGTAGTGTTACCTTTGTCTGCTTTTGTAAACACGATGTTGCTTTCTATTGATTTATTTTTAATTGAAATTGCTGTTTTATTCTCTTTGTAACAGGAATTCTTAGTTTCACTACACACATCTCTAATAGATTTAGCAATTATACTTTTTTCGATATTGTTAGCAGTTTTGTTTAACGCTACTTCACATTCTACACCTAAATATTCTAAAGTTCTCTCATTATTATGTTGGGGCAAGTTGTGTTTAAATCCTTTCTCTAAAAGTTGTATCTCGCTGTTACTAAATTTAGTATCTGTTAAATTTATAAATCTATTGAAAAAAGTATGGTTCGAAAAACTTTTTGTATAATGAATATTGGGTTTTTTACTATTGGAAATTAGATTATTTAGTTTTTTACACTGTGTATTGAATTTTTTATCTATTATATTATCTATATTAATTCTCACGTTAGAATCTAGGATGTCAAATTCTATATTATTTAATCTATAATAGCGTTGAAGTAGCGTTAAACAAAACTGCTAACAATATCGAAAAAAGTATAATTGCTAAATCTATTAGAGATGTGTGTAGTGAAACTAAGAATTCCTGTTACAAAGAGAATAAAACAGCAATTTCAATTAAAAATAAATCAATAGAAAGCAACATCGTGTTTACAAAAGCAGACAAAGGTAACACTACTATTGCTATAGATAAAATAGAATATAATAACAAAACAATAGAATTCTTAAATAATCAAAATATTGAAACTTTACTCAAAGACCCGACAGAAAAATATCAAAAACAAATTAAGCTAGCGTTAGAAAATTCAAAATCAATACTAAATCCAATAGAACAGAAATACCTCAATATTATGAACCCACAGCCTCCTAAATTATATTCTTTCATTAAACTACACAAACCGGATCACCCAATAAGACCTGTAGTTTCTTTTTATACAGCTCCCTCATATAAAATTTCAAAAAAACTGTTAGAGATTATTTTAGACCACACTAAATTTTCACCTAAATTTACCATAAAAAATACAATAGAACTAGTTAATAAAATACAACATTTTCAATTACCTAACAATTCCAGATTAATTTCATTTGACGTAAAAAATCTTTTTCCTAGTATCCCCCTACAGAAACTTTTATTCTAGTAAAAAACCTTTTAGACCAAAATAGTACAAATCCAATAATTACATCTGAAATTTTACATCTTCTTGAAGTTTGCATAAACCAGGACTACTTTGAATTTAATAATAAAATATATACAAATAACAGTGCAGGACTTATAATGGGTAATCCTCTAAGCCCATTGTTATCAGATATTTTTATGGATCATCTAGAGACAAAGATTTCAAAACATCCCGTATTCAAACAGTTTTTATATTGGTGGAGATACGTAGACGACGTACTGGTATGTTTCACAGGAACTAACAGGCAACTCGACCAATTTTTATCATATATTAATTCAGTTCATAGTCATATTCAATTTACAATAGAAACAGAACAAAATCAATCCATAAATTTTTTAGATTTAAAAATTAGCAGACTTCAAAACAAACATGACTTCTCCATATTTCATAAACCTACCCATACTGACACAACTATACACAATTCGTCATCCCATCCAACACAACATAAACTGGCAGCTTATCATAGTATGTTACATAGATTAACAGAAATTCCGATGTCAAAAGACAACTTTGAGACAGAATTAAATATAATTAAACAAATAGCAGTAAACAACGGATACAACGAACAAACAATTAATAAAATGTTAAATCAAAAACTACACAAGAAAGCCCTGAAATTAGTATTTCCACCACCAGAGAAAAAACCCAGTACCTTCTGCTCGATTACATATACAGGCAAAATAACAACAAAAATTGCCAAACACATAAAAAAGAAAGGAATAACACCAGCTTTCCGAACAAATAACAACCTAGGCAAATATATTAAAAATAACAAGAGCCAAAATAACAAACACTTAAATAGTGGTGTATACAAACTCCAATGTGGCGACTGTCCAAAAACTTACATCGGTCAAACTGGTAGAAACTTTGATAAACGAATAGCAGAACATAAAAGGGCTTTCAAGAATAGAAAAACAGATTCGACATACGCACTTCACCTTCTAGATCATAATCACTCTTTTAATGACAAATTTAAAATTCTTCACATTCAAAATAAAGGCCTTAAGCTATCTTTGTTAGAATCTATGGAAATCAACAAATTAAAAAACACAGATATAATTCTGAATGACCAACTTGAGACAAACAGTTCTCCCCTCCTCAACCTATTTCATTAGAGACTATAAATTTGTAAACCCAAGCCAAAATAGATCACTTGAGAAAGGCAATCAGCCGAAACAGCTGTAGTGATAATATTTAAAATAAATTTTATGGAAGTTTGAAAACAAAGTTTTCAGTGTTTTATTGTTACATAAAATGAATTTCCATCAAGTAACGGTCGAATCCATCAACATATTTATAGTATTTAAAATTGATTTCGCGCGCGTAACTGACATTCAATATCTCCGGTCGCTTCAAGCGTTGTATCTGAGAGAACAGTTCATTCTACACAAAAAAGTCTAGTAAACATATTTGTTCAAAATTATCTCAGCTACAATTTTATTTAAAATATTTTTTTCTATGGCATACAGATAAATCTATTGAATAGATGGGTATTCCAACCGTCTATTCAATGCATCTTTCCTTGTTGTTCCTAGGTCGCCATTCTGACTTCTGAGATGACTTGTTGTTGCCTTGAATTATTTTCTGTTAATGTTAACTTTCTTATATAATGCTCTGAATTCTTTCTCTCACAGTTTCGTTTTTCTCTTTTGTGTATCCGCTTTTCTTTTCTTTGTTTGGTAATTTTCTGCAGTTGTTCTAGTTCGTCGGGTAATCATGTTTCTGTAGGCTTAATTTTTTTCTTTTGTGAAAGACGTGAATGCTCCAGGTAGATACAGGGTTCAGGTGTTCCATGTTCCTAATCTCAATTGCATTTTTCATTTGCAGAGTCGCCTTCATGAGTTAAGTCCAGCTAATAGTTGCTGAGGTTCTGTGATGTACTCACAGTTTATTTTTAGTGATGAAACTTTGTTGTTTGAATACACTATTAGTTTTTCTAAAAGGTTTGCTATTTTAGTTTAATAATATCCTTGTACTATTATTGTAATCGTATTTCTGCTCTATTGTAAAAAAAATGTATCTTCTCTTTTATTCTTTTTGTCTAGAATTTGAGCTTTCCCATAAAGAACTAAATAAAATTTAGACTGTGTCAAATTTAGTATATTTCAGCCATATTTTTTGGAAAAAAAATATATGTTAACTTTTATTTTAGGCTTTCCCCAAGAGGAGAACACATTGGAAAGTACGAAAACAATACCCGTACATACATCTAATAAAGAACAACATATAAGTCTACCTGTTGAAGAATATACATTAAAATGTGAAATTTGTTTTAGGCAATTTAGCCAAAAATGTACTTTGAAAAAACATATGATACAGCACACTGGAGAAACGCTGTACAAGTGCAAAATTTGTTTTAAACAGTTTGGACAAACAGGTTCTTTGAAAACACATATGAAAGTGCACACTGGAGAAAAACTTTACCCATGTGAAATTTGTTTTAAGTACTTTACTACAGCAAGTAATTTGAAATATCATATCAGAGCACATACTGGCGAAAAACATTACAAGTGTGAAGTTTGTTTTAAACAGTTTAGTCTAGCACATCATTTGAGAGAACATATAATAACGCACACTGAAGAAAAACCGTACAAGTGTGAAACTTGTTTTAAACAGTTCACTGTAGCACGTTATCTTAAACATCATATAAAAACCCACACTGGAGAAAATCTTTACAAGTGTGAAATTTGTGTTAAACAGTTTACTCGTGCATGGGATTTGAAAAGTCATTTAAGTGTGCATACTTTAGAAAAACCATTCAAGTGTGAAATTTGTTTTAAGCAGTTCGCAAGAAAAAATACTTTAAAAACACATTTTAGACTGCACACTGGAGAAATGCCTTACACATGTGAAATTTGTTATAAGCAGTTTTCTCGACAAAGTAATATGAAACTACATATGAGATTGCACAGTGGAGAAAAACCTTACGAGTGTGAAATTTGTTTGAAGCAGTTTACTCGTACATATGATTTGAAAAGTCATTTAAGAGTGCACACTGGAGAAAAACCATTCAAGTGTGAATTTTGTTTTAGGCTGTTTTCTCAGCACAGTACTTTAAAACATCATATCAGATGTCATACTGGAGAAACACCTTACCAGTGTGAAATTTGTTTTAAGCAATTTAAACAAAGGGGAAGTTTAAAAATACATTCCAGAGTGCACTCTAAAAAAAATCTTAAATTGTGAAATTTTTATTACTTCTTTTGAAGCGAAAATTCTACACTGACGTTGTATTACTTCTTTTTATATCGTAAAATACCGAGGAAACGACACAAAATAGCGGGAAATAATTTCATATAAATACAATTAATATTTTTAAACATCTTATTTAGTATATATAATTATTAAATTTACTATAAATGATATGAATTTATATTTTATTAATTTAATATTTCGTCTGAATTTGCCAGGTCTGTCAGTAGTAAATAACAGTAATTAAACAAATAAAACAGTAAATAGCAAATGGGAACAAAATCAGTAGACATTACTGATCACGGAAATCGGAAGCCGAGATCTGGTAGGAGAGGAACAAACCTAAAAGATCACAGGACCTCTCAGGTCGTCAACAAGCGAAATCCCAGTGATGTATTGAGAAAAACATCTATAAGACCAGCCATCCAACATACAATTAAAAATAGGCACTTGGAACGTGCGGAGTTTATACCTGTAAGAGGTTCATGTTTTAAGAATAAGAATAATTGCGTTTTGTTACATTTGTATTTCTGTGTTTAGTTTAAAATAGGTACTGTCGTTTGTCAAGTCACTATGTATTGGAGACAATTAAATTTTTAATATATCAATTTAGTGGAAAACTTACTACCAGTTGATTTAAATTCATTACGTTCTGAAACAGGAAAAGATGTAGTTTTAGGTAGTGTGTATAATTTAATTAGATATGGGTTTACTAAGCATATCGAAAATTTAATTTTTAAACCTTTCTTAATTAGAAAGAATGAACTCTCAATAGAAAAGTGTAATATTATGTGGGGTTATCGAGCAGTCATTCCCACTGGCCCCAGACAACAATTGCTTGAGGAATTTCATAGTAATCATGAAGGGTTAATTAAAATGAAATCAAATGCCTGTTCACACTTCTGGTGGCCTAACCTAGATTCTGATATAGTACAAGGAGTAAATGGTTGTAAAGTCTGTGGACATCTAAAACCAGAGCATACCAAAGCTAAATTAATCAAAACTCAATTATCTATTTATTTTTATGAAAGAATTCATGCTGATTTTATGGGACCTATAAAGGAAAAATGATACTCATAATTATTGATATCTACTTTTTCAAAGTGGCCTGAAGCTTTCACAATTAGTTCTACTGATACAGAAGCTACCATAGATCGTTTTAGAGAATGTTTTTCCCGATTTGGTTTGCCGCGAATTGTTGAAACATACAATGGAAGTCAGTTTACTTCTGAAAAAATTTGTAATTTTTTAACTAATAATGGTTTAAAATTTTTGACTTCACCACCTTTTCACCCAACATTAAATGGATTTGCGGAAAATGCGGTAAAATCTGTTAAATCTGGTTTAAAGAAAGCACTTTTAGATGAAAAAACAATAATTTTTCATTAAATACAATATTGTGTTGATATCATTTCTCTTACAGAAATTCAGTTCATGTTACAACAGGGTTGTCTCCCTCAAATAATATTTTTAAGTCAAAGATAAGAGCACGTTTAGATTTATTAGCACCAAAAGGTGTGCAAGTTAATGAAAAAGCAAATAAGCCAGGACAGGATTATAAAGGGAAAAGAGATGTACATTTTAAAGTAGGGGAGAAAGTTCCGATGTAGAGATTATAGGAACCCAAATAAAAAAAAAATAAAGGTTGGGTGGAATGTGAGATTGATGATATTTTAGGTGATAGAATTTATTTTTGTAAGTTAATAGATCAAAACATTGTTTGAAAAAGATATTTGAACCAGATATTAAAGAATATATCTAATCCCTTGGATGTAATTGTGCCAAATGAGAATGTATAAATGAATAACAAAATGTAAATGAATAAAGGATAGAATGGCACTATTGAAATTAAACGCTATACCGTGCAACATAAACATCATTGTAATGTATGCACCAACATCTGATAGCACAGAGGAGGAAGAAAACAGCTCCTGCAATTACTTAAAACATTCAATGAAACTAAAAAAGAAGTAAATTTGATTTTAGGTGACTTCAACCCGAAGCTAGGGAAAGGAAGAGATGGAGAAATAGTAGGAGAACACGAACTGGGAATACGTAATGAAAGAGGTGAAAGACTAGTTCAGTTTTGCAAAGATAATAAACTCATTATCAAAAACACGTGGTATAAACTTTCAAATCGAAGAATATATGCATGGAAAGCACCTAGAGATGATGGTGAAATTATTATAAGAAACCAAATAGATTACATAATAATAAATCAAAAATTCCAAAATGCCATAATATCGGCAAAAGCGTACCCAGAAGCAGATATAACAAGTGACCACAATTTAGTTCTAGCAAATATGAAACTCAAGTTAAAAAAGTTAAAAACAACTGCCAAAACACCGAGAATCAATCTGAGAAAACTAAAAGAAACTGATATACCAACAAATCAAAGAACAAGTACACAAAGAAGTTCAGGTAGTAGAAAGGCAGCAACAGATAAATGGAAGAAAGTAGAGATCTTGAGAAATATCACAAAACAAAAACTACAAGAAGACACATCATCTAAAAATAAACAATGGATCACACAAGAGATAAAAGAACTTATGAGGGAAAGAAGGGCACACAAGAATAAAAACGAACAACAGTACACAAAAATTAATAAAATAATCAAATAGAAAATCAAAGAAGCTAAGGAACTGTGGCTATCAGAAAAGTGTGAAGAAATAGAAAGGTTATATAAACAACATGACAGTTTTAATATACACCGGAATATCAAAGAGACAGTTGGTATATACAAGAAGAAGGGTATCGGAATATCGGAAATGTCATGGATGAAAATAACAAGATAATAACGGAATGTACAGATAGAATAAACAGATGGGAAGAATACATCAAAGAGCTATTCGAAGACGACGAGGAAATTGAGGTCATTGAACCAACAGGAAGAAATAAGCCACCAATCACCAAAGACAAAATTGAGAAAGCGCTAAAACGTATAAAAAATGAGAAGGCCATGGGACTAGATGAAATACCTACAGAAATCTTAAGAATATTAACAAAAAATCATATGGGCACACCAATAGAATTATTTAATGACATTTAGTATACGGGAGAGATTCCGAAAGAATGGTTAATATCAATATTCATTCCAATACCCAAAAAATCAAACGCAATGAAGTGTGAAGATCACATGACAATTAGCTTGATGAACCATATTCTAAAAGTTTTGCTACGAGTGATACACGAACGTATCTATAAAAAGCTAGATGATAAAATAGCTGAAAACCAATTGGAATTCAGAAAAGGCTTTGGCGCCAGAGAAGCATTATTTACTGTACAAACACTAATCGAACGATGTGGATTTGTCAATTGCGACGTATTCATATATCTAGTCGACTTCGAAAAAGCTTTCAACAAAGTACAACACCGAAGAATGGCAAAAATACTGCAGAACACAGAATTAGATGACGAAGACGTGAGAATCATTTCCAGTCTATACCGATATCAGACAGCCATAATACGAATAGACCAACAAAAATCGAAAGAAATACCTATAAATCGTGGAGTAAGTAAGAGATCTATGACAGATGTCATAGAAAA
>OU898282.1:86482621-86540616 GCA_918026665.1 Diabrotica balteata | reverse complement strand
CTAGATAGTTCCCGTATCTTAAACTAAAAAAGAATAGTACGATTCAATGAAAATAAACTTTAATTAAAATTTTATAATAATTGAGTTTTTTTAATAATATTGTTTGTTTTGTTTTATTGGTTGACTTAAGGCTGTTTTATCGGTGCACCAAAATTTTTTCTCTGTTATTTACCGACAAAATGTCTCGAAATTTGGACATGTTATTCAAAACTATGTTGCCTTTAAAATGATGGTTTTACTTTTTTTATTTTTTTGAATTTTCTGTTGAAAAATTGGATTATACTGTTTAACGTTCTAGAGTTTTTTTTCTGTAATCGTTGATTCTTTTTTCACCTTTCTGTGTCCAGTAATAATCGAGAAAAGCGTATTCAAACTTTGAAGAAAATTGCTAAAAAATACTGAAATCTAATAGTGAAACGTGTTCCTCATCATTGTCGCTTAGCTTGATCGTTATCGCATTAGTGACGTCAAATCTCATGAACGTACGGTAGGGTCAGTTAGTTCGCTTGAATCAGAATCCATTTTAGGTCTTTCATTCTTGTATTTTCTTTATCAACTTGCTTAGTTTTTACAGTTTACAGTATTCTTATTTATTTTGAAAACATTGAAATTATTTAGTTTACGGGTATGTTTAAGTAATATATTATTAGTTTGATGGTATAAGTTAAAAGTTCTTTAGTTTACGCGTATTTTTAAGTATTACATTAGGTTAGTGATATAAGTTATAAGAAACAAGATAAAAAATGAGTCCCAGTAAACGTCCTAGGTCAAGGAAAAGGAGAGCAATTGCACTACAGTAAGTATTTATTATTTATATATTTACAACCGTTTTTAAAAGCTTTTATTTAATTTATATATATATTATATATATATATATATATATACATATATATATATATATATATATATATGTATATATATATATATATATATATATATATATATATATATATATATAGCGTTGATTACGTTCTTCACAAACACCCGTTGTTTGTTTTATTTTAAAAATATTATAATAGTTTATCTTTAGTAAGTTCGTATCTTTTTCCTAGAATAATTTTGTTTCTTTCTCATATTTTTAGGAATTTAAAAATCAAAAAAGCTACTATAAACAAAAGTTCTTCATCAAATAGTTCATTCTATCAAGAATTAGCAGTTCATTTAAAATATTGTATATTCCATTCAGAGAACTTTTTCCTCACAGTGCGTCGCCTTGAAATACTTGCCAGATAAATACATTTACTATTATGATGGTTTCGCAGGTACCTAATATCAGTTTTCTCTAACAAATAAATAACTTCCTGAAATAATTTTCAAGCTATAACTGAGAAATTGTTTATTTGTTTGTGACATTAAATTGTAATTTTTTTTTGATAATAATCTTCTTATGTTATTTTAAATTTATTATAAACACCATGGTGTTTTTTGCAGTCACGTTTCACACATTTTTATTCAATACTATGTTTAGCTAAGACCTATAAATTAAAAATGTGATTAATTCTTTTTAAAACATTATCTACGATAATCAATCTAAAAAAAGTATTCCGACAAAACTAATTTGAATGGAGGATAATTCATTTATTGTCAATAAACAACCCGTGGGCCGGCGCCACTGAATAAACATCGAAACTGCAGATTTCAAATTAGGAAGTCACGTAGGGTGTGACATAAGCAGTGTAGAAAAGTGATACGCCCACTTCAAATCGCAGTATGCTTTAACTGCGAAAACAGCCTTAAGACATATACCACTTTGTTTTCATTATCGATAATTTTCTTTCTTTGCTGCATTTATTCTAATTTGATATGTGATAATTAACTGATGTTATATTTCCCATTGTTAATAAAATCCATTGTTTAAAAGCCGGGTGTTGATTAGTAGAACCGGAAGCCGTAACCAAGTAGATTATTTTGAAGATTGCAGTTTTAATGTATTAAGAAACATGTTATATTATGTAATATAATACGAATTTATATAGCATAGCGCGTTCTCTCTAACATATTTTCTAAACTAGAAAATTTAAATTGATAAATTTTTGGCTAATTAAACGAAAGCACCACTTTATTGTTTCCTTGACATAGTCAAAAAATTACTTTGCAACGCCACTTTCTAAAATAATTTTAAATGATATCATATGACTTTAACCAATGATAGCATTTATATCATTGGTTAAAGTCCAAATTCATAACACTACCAAAAAAACAACGCCCGAAAAACTGTAGCGATTATAGAAGATAATCTGTAAGAGATAAATGTGAAGAAGACCAGGATGAAACACAATTTGGCTTCAGAAATGGACTGGGAACTCGGGACGCCCTCTTTGCACTAAATGTATTACTGCAGAAATGTCGAGATCAAAGGAAAGACGTCTTTGCTGTATTTATTTACTATGAAAAGGCCTTTGATCGAGTACATCATCACAAATTAATTACAATATTAAAAGAGAAAGGAGTTGATAGTCAAGACATACGATTCATAGACAAGTTATACTGGCGTGAAATAGCGATAGCTTGCATAAACAGAAAATCAACAGAAATATATAAAAAACAAAGAGGTGTCAAACAGGGTTGTATACTATCCCCACTGTTATTTAATTTATATTCAGATAGAATATTTAAAGAAGCGCTGCATAATTTGGAATGGGGCGGGAAAGTTAATGAAATTTTGATAAATACAATCAGATATGCAGACGATACAGTTATTTTAAGTGATGACATGAATGGACTACAACGCCTTTTAAATGCCATTGGTGTGGGAAGAGAGTTTGGCCTAAATATAAACTGTTCAAAAACAAAACACATAGTGTTTAGCTGTTTAGCACATCAAGATGCATAATATAATCATATTATGTTGATGGTCATATAATTCAAAGAGTGTCCCGTTTTAATTATCTTGATTGCCATATTACTGAACAACTAGATCCAGATCAAGAGATAAAATGTAGAATCGAGATAGCCCGCACGACATTTTTAAAAATGAGGTCATTCTTCTGTAAGGATAACTTGCAACTTTAACTTATACTCTTATACGGTGCCGAAGCATGGACATTAAAAATATCCACCATTAATCGTCTGAAGGCCTCTGAAATGTGGCTGCGCAGACGTATACTAAAAATTGCATGGACAAATGCAATTTGCATGAGCAAATGCTGCTCGCGAGCTGCTTGATAACATCAAATGTAGAAAGATGGCCTATTTTGGACACCTAGTAAGGGGAAACCGATATAATATTCTTCAAATATTATTCTTTAGCTTATTATGATGGGTAAAATCGAAGGACGCAGAGGAATGGTAGAAAGCAGGCCTCTTGATTGAGGAATATCAGGGAATGGACAGGAATAAGGAAAGCTGAGCAACTCTTTAGAATAGCTCGAGACAGAGACAGTTTCGCCATGTTAATCTCCAATGACAAGGGACTGGATATGACAAGTTAAAAAGAAGAAGATCATATGGCCAGTAGCGACCTATATATAACTAATTATAACTTTTAATTTGAAAATCTTTAAAAAAAACTTTATTTCATTTATAAACTATCCTTTTACTAAAACATAAAAAATAAATTTTTTCAAATCATGAATGTGTTGCCTGTGTGAGTCCATTTCAAATAGGTAAAAAGAAATAAAATAAGACTTGTTCACAATCAATTTGATTGTTAAGTAAGTAGTACATTATTGATTGTGAGTAAGTCTTATTTTATTTCTTTTTACCTAATAAAATTTTTATTATTCATTTTTTGGGTAACTTACCTTTTTTTACATCCTGTAGACATATTGACATAAAGAAGGCTTTTGATGAAGTAAAACCTACTAAACTGATAGCTACTGTTCAACAACCAGGTACTGATGATAAAATACGGATCAATAATAATACGTATTATTAAAAACTTTAGACAGAGCCGCAGGCTGCCTAAATAACACAAAATGTAGAAATAAAAATATCGCGAAAGAAACGAAAGGCAGAATTTACAAAACAGACATCAGACCAATAAAGACGCGGCAGAAACAAAACCTGATACATAGAGGACAAAAAAGATGTTAGAAACAGCAGAGATGAAAACATTTAGAAAAATTGATGGTAAGACACTATGGGACAGAGCTAGAAGAACAGATATACGACGTAGATGCAAGGTGGAGAACATCAAGAACTGGTTAAGAAATAGAAGAGTAGAATGGAATAACCATATAAGCCGAATGACAACAAATAGGGTAGTAAAGACGACAAGAGACGGTTCCCCAATAGGAAGACGATCAATAGAGAGACGACGAAAACGATGGAACGACAACTTACTAGAGGCACATTAAAAAACAGACATAGTCATGTCTATATAGAAAGAAGAAGAGTAGATTAAATATCTTTAGTTGTGTTAACGTGTAAACACCAGGATTGGCTGGCATAATTTTAAAGAGGTACAAATACATAGAGAAGTATACTACAGAATACTATTCTGAGTTCGTGTTCAATTAAGCATTGGATAATGTTCAATGTTGTATCAAAATTACTAGCATCAATATTGATATGAGGATCGGGTGTTAATTGCGAGTAGTTAAGAAAAAACTTCAGCATCCAATTGATTGGATAAGGTAAACGCCAATATAACCAGAAATGGTAACAACTAACAGCTAATTAAAAACAATTTGAGATAAACAACAGTATAATTTATCTTGATTATAATTTTACTGAAAACTGGGACATGACCAAAAAAAAAGGATTATATATAGAGAACGCAAGAGCTGCATTTTTTAAGATGAATAAAGTCTTATATGAAAACAATATTATTTTGAGACTAAAAATTAGATTGGTAAGATGTTATGTGTTCTCTACTCTTTTATATGGTGTCGAATCTGATTGGCGGAGACACTCCCAGTAAATTAAAAGCCTTTCAAATCTGGGTGTGCTACGATTGTATACTATGTGTAATCCACGATTCAGTTGGTTTGATAGAATTTGTAATGAAGTTGTTATGCTGCAGATGGGAAAAGTTATGGAAGGGGCCCTGAGGGAATGGTTTGGCAGATCGTCTGCTAAACGTATTTCTCTTAAAATTGTTTGAAGCAGAAAACCAGATATCATTTTGCTATTTTTTTGTCAATTGCAGTGGTAATTGTAATATTTTTTAGTCGCGAAAATTTCTGTCTAATATAAAACTGTGAACTTTTCTCTGAATTGCATGTCTAGTCTCGATATCGATTTTTACTGCTTTTGTACGTCTTGTTTCCTGTACTACATAATTTTCACAATCGTTTCACCATATGGTAATAGCACAGTCAGCAATGGACACTCTTGTAAGTGAACTGCATTTTTCTGCTGAAATTATAGCGAGACGTAGACCTTTGAACCGTTTTTATTTTTTTTTATTGCCAGTCCATTCTTTCTATCGTACATTTATATATGGAAGTAGTGGGCCACAAACACTGACTTTAAAATTTAGTAATTCCAATCACTTGAAAAGTAAATGATTTAATTTTCTATATTTTATGTTCAGTAATAGTATTGGATTTTGTTCTATTAAAGCCAAATTAACTGAATATAATATTTATATATAATTAATTTTACAAAATAAAATTAATTTTATATTAATGAAATTTTAATTAATATAGTAATCAGTTGTGTACAATACTATACGTTACATTTTTGAGAGAACACAATTTTATTGTTTGATATGTGGAGGTAGTAAGTATAAGCTTAATTTTAAGTTTGTGGGGTCGCTATCCTTGTCCTCTGGCGCCATCTTAAAAAAGAGTGTTTTAAATTTTCTACAACTTTATTTTGATTACGTTATTTGTAAAATTGAAAAGAAAAATGTTATAAAGAAAAATATCTAAAAAATTTCTAAATATCTAACAACTTTTTTTTTGGGCCGTATAAAATGGCAATAGAGCAATATTATAAAGAGCATTTGATAGAGTAATTTTTACTTCAAATTTGTTAAATTTCATGAATTATTTTTAATTTTACAGCACTCCGAATTTGACTTGGTTCTTGAATAGACGCCATCTTGGAATAGGGGGTTCAAAGGGTTTTCACGCTGTATCTCATAAACTAGCAACACTACATATAATTGTATTAAACATTATTTGTAGAAAATTTAATTGTCTACAACTTTATTTTTATTAGTTTTTATCGTAAAATCGAAAATAAAAAAATTATTAACAAAAATAACAAAAATTTCTAAACAAATTTTCTATTGGACTTTTTAACTTTTGTTATGATTATTTTACAATAAAACGACATCACAGCAATACTACAAAAGGTTTTCAAGAAATAATTTTTAATAAAAATGTGTTCAATTTCATTAATTTCTGTGGGTTTTACAGCATTTCCGAAGTTGACCAGGTTCTTGAAAATTCATAAGAATACGATAAAAACTAAGCTTAGTTTTTTATTACCTATGTTTTTATAAGCATATAATTTCTTGTTTTTTTAACATTTCTATGGTATTATAAGTGTATTATCGACGTTTTTCCCGACAATAGAGCAGTAAAATGTTATACATAAAGATGTAATAGATATATTCGCTCATTTGGTTCACTAGTAATAAAGTTATTAGAATTAGATGGGACACCGGTCTTCATACCTGTCTTTTTCTATAGCCTTATTTAAAACAGAAATAAAGTATTGCTTAACTTATACATATTTATCGGAAATTTGACATAATAATGCAAAAATTCTGCTAACAGGAAATATGTACAAAATTGTAACATAATTTTGAAATTCATTGAAAAAGTAGAGAATTATTAAAAATATTACTTAAAAAAATATTTATTAATATGATTAGAAAATATTCTACTTACACTCATGAATAAAATACTTAAAAAATGATACACACTGTAAACGAACCAATAATTCTTATTGTTAACTAAGCAGACACTAATCACTGTCTACCATAGACACAAATCAGTCAAGTAACATTTCCAACTAATCCTTTGATCCGGGTGTACGTTGTGTTTAAAGATAGTTAATTCATAAAATATATTTGAAATACGCTCACGAACCAGATCGAAGACGGTGTGGGATCCAGAAAACTCTTTAGTATATACAACGGAAAATAAAATAAAAAGCACATCTATAGATTGCAAACAGCAATATTTTACTGTGATGAATTACAGATATAAATTGGGATATCAAGAGTTGTATCGATAGTTGGTTTGTAGAAAAAACAAAGCATTATTTATTGGTAATTGATGGAACAAGGTAATAAATTATTAATATATTGCTTAGTTCTATATTTAGTTGAGCGTATAAAATTCGGCATGCATTATTAAGTAGAGTTACCAATATATCCAATATATATCATAGTCCGATAATATTGTTGCATTAATTGTTAGTGTATTTTTTTGCATTATCTAGGTTTTGTTTAAAGTATAATATAATATTATCGATTTGTTTCCTCTATTAGTTATATCTGCACCTATTTGAATATCATATGTTATTATAATTCATAGACATTCATATATTAAAGCATTTTATTTCCTTTTAGTTTGGTTTTTTTTATATTACTTATTATTACTGTTTTCGTTGTGCCGTTATTATTTTATGATCATAGTGATTTGTATTGTTTCATTGTCCCATATAATTATTACTTTCTGCATATTATTCTTCGAGTTTTTTAGCAGTATCGTATCGTTAGTGTTTTAAACTATTTATATATTTATACTAGCTGATCCGACAATTGTTTTGTCCTGTTCACAAAATGTTTATTTGTGAACAGCAACGATTTTCTGAAAACAATTATTGATTACTCCGTCTTAAGTAAATGATGCTCGATGGAGATTAAACGCGACATTTCTACGTTGTTGATTTCGATTCTAGCGTTAGCTTGACTTAGGTACTCGTAAATTTTTTTGACCTGAAACTTTGCGAGTTCTATGGACTAAGTTGCCACGTGGTATTAGTGGCATTTTTAAAAATAATAATTCAACTGAAAATAAAACTTTTTAACTGTTTCTGTATAGCCATGTATACCAAGTGTTATTCTATTAAAACCCAAAATCAATATTGAAGTAAACTTTTAATATAAGGCATGATTGTAATAACCTACCTGCGACTAAACTAAGTACCCTTGATGGCTCTTGTTTATAATATATTTAACAAATAACCCTTCTCAAAACACGTATTGAATAAACTAAAACCTGAATGAAGGTTCTGATTAAATGGACAGTGCGCTAAGAACTCAATAATTTTTTTTTTATTTTTTTTTTTGTTTTATTTTTTTTATTTCCTTGTATTACTTTTTTGATATTGAATGTAATATGTGATATTTTTTTTGTTTTGGTCTACTTTATATTAATTTTGTTTTGCATATATTTTTTTATTTATTCGTTTTTTTTTGTTTCTATGTTTTTTTCCATTTTTTTTCATTTTTTCGTATTAAAAGGTTTGTTATATGATTGATATGTTAGCAAATTGCTTAAAAGTTTCATCTTAATTCTAGGGTTAGTACATTATATAGTTTAAAGTTTTTCTTATTAACCGATAAATACAATTAAAAATTTCTAAGTTTCTAGAGAAAATTAATTCATTTATGTGAAATAGGAAACAGACATTTAGTTTTCGTAAATTTTCATAAAAACACGTGATATTTCCGTGTTGGTTTGCACATTCTAATAGGATATGTGTTAAATCTCCATATTTACCACAAGTACAGTTTGGAGTGTCTGCTAGATCCATTTTGTACATTCTTGAAGGTGTTAGAGCATGATTTGACCTTAGCCTATTAATAGTTTTAATAAAACTTCTGTTGGACTCTGAATAAAACCACCTTTTTTTTAAGAAGTGTGGTTGCCAATATTTAAATGATGATTGTCTTTCGGATTCCGTATAATTGGCTTGCCATTTTAATTTGAGCCGATATTTACTGTATACATCTATATCTGACACCGATAGAATACTGTTGTCTATGGTTCATTATCAAGCATTATCCGCTTGATAATGCTTCTTTTGCCAATGCATCTGCTATTATATTACTTTTTATTCCAGAACGGCCTTTGATCCATGCGATACTAACTTCTCCTCCGAGCTTTGAAACCTTGTAGTACAATTTTAATATCTCTATATCAAGATGAGTTAATTGCTTGGATTTAGTTGTTTCACATAATCTTTCTACTGCACTTTTATTGTCTGTAAATATTACACAGTTCTTCATTTCCTTTGTCAAAGCGTCAGAAAGAGCAAACTTTAAACCCAGCATTTCGGATGTGTAGATGGATGCTTCATCAGGTAACTTATATTTATGCTGTTGTCCAGAATACTATTGGTATTGTTACGATTTTAAATGTTATGGCATATAGAACTGTAAATATTTTATGACTAATCCTTTTTTATTGATTCTCGTAATTTGTAGGTCAAAATATACCTGAGCTTCGATACCAGTTGTTTACAGAATAATCTAGACCCTAATTTTAGTGAGTCATCCACGACTCGAAGTTGAAAAAGAACATACCAGTTTTAAGACCAGTCGCCGCCGCCGTGTCTACGTCGAGATCGAGAACGGCATCGTATTTTCTACAACATTCTGTTACAAGCTGGTTTCATATAAATACCGGAAGATTTTTATTGAGGAGTTAGTCATAAGAAGACCGGTAAACGCGGTATTTAACTGTAACGAAACGTGAAATAAATACATTTGTAAAGTTATTTAATAAATTAGTAATTAGCTATCGTGAGTTTTAATAAATTAGATTATAGACAATAAATTAGAATAAAGACAAATAAATTAGAACTATACAAACTCCACAGTGGTGCAGAAGTGGGATCGTAGATAAATTTAATTTGATTTTTGAAAAAGACTTTTGAACTTTTGAAAGGTATTGTTCGTCGGGAACATCCGCGTAGTTCAGTAGTGATCGTTGTACGAAAGAACATTTAAAAAGTACGTGTGTGCCTGACCAAAGATGCTGCTAGTAGAACTTTCAGTGAAACAGTTGCGTGAGCAACTAGAAGAACGCGATGAAGACTGCAGCGGGTCCAAGAAGATCCTCCAAGAACGACTGAAGACTGTTCTCAACAAGAATGGAGACGACCCAGAGACATTCCAGTTCCAATCAGCAGAAGAAGCCGTTTTAACTAAAATAATCGATGGAAAATTTGAGAATGTCTCACAAATGATCGAAGAGAGTTCTAGAAAAAATGATGAGAATGTTTCCAAAACATTCAATGAAACGTCTCAAATTATTAAAGAAGTAGCTAGACAAAACGACGAGAAACTCGAAAATGTGTCAAAAAGATTCGACGAGAAATTTGAAAATGTTTCTCAAATGATGGAAGAAACTTCGAAAAAGAATAATGAGAAATTTGAAGAAGTTTCCAAAACATTTGAAAAAGTAGAAGAGAAAATCAAACAGTTAGAGACCATGATAACTAACACGAGAGTGCTACCACCAATTAATACGGTAGTTTTAGATCCGGTAGAGATAAAAGAAGACGAGACAAAATGTAAGTTGGAAACACGGCCGAAATTTGAAGGAAGTGGAAGTTCCGTTCATGTCAAAGTCCCAACTTTCGACGGAAAATCATCATGGAACAACTACATGAAACAGTTCGAATCAGCTGCAAGAGCGAATGGATGGTCTGAAAAAGAAAAGGCTGTAAACCTGACTATCGCTCTTCGAGGAGATGCCTTAGATGTGCTCCAGACCATAGCCGTAGAGGAGACGGATGATTTCGAACAACTGAAGAAGAGGTTAAATATGCGATATGGCCACGAACACTTGGAGCATGTATATCAGTCGCAGCTCAAAAATCGAAGACAAAAGAAAGATGAGGCTCTTCAAGAATATGAAGTAGATATCGCCAGATTAGTGCGATATGCTTATCCAACAGCTCCCGAAGACATGATGGAAAAGTTGGCCGTTCAAACGTTTATTGATGGTCTTCGTGATCATGAGATGCAAAGAACACTACGATTAGCTCGTCACAAGACGCTGGTTGATGTCTTATCCGCCGCCCTCGAATACGAGTCAGCTACGCAGGCCTCTGGCGGTTACAGTAAAGTTAGGACTGTAAAAGAGGAAGAAGATGAAGATAAACTGGACCAGCTCGTTAATATGATGAAAAGCATGACATACAAGAAGACGAAGACCATAAGATGCTGGAATTGTGGCGAAATAGGACACGTACGAAGTTCATGTAAGCATCCTAGGTACGACACAAATCAAGAAACTCACCATCAGGAAAACTAGAACGGGTCGGCCTTAGGGGGGCAGCTTCGACCCAGAACTTTTCCAAAGACCCTCTCATACTAATAGCTTCTTTGAAATGTCGTGAAGATAGTGTATATGTAGATGGAGAAATAAATGGTAAAAAGCATACGTTGTTGGTGGATACCGGAGCGACAAGAACCATTATTCGCCCGACAGTTATAAACAGCCAAAAAAAACTGTTACCAACGAGGTTGCGACTTCGGACCGCCACAGGTGAAAATGCCAACATTCATGGAGAAATCCAGGTACAATTAGGAATTGGAGCAGAAAAGTTCGTCCATACTGTTATAGTTGCTGACATCGAAGAGGATGTTATATTAGGAATGGACGTAATGAATACGCATGGATTCCAATTGGATTTTAAGAATAAGGTAATCAAAGTTGGTAACGAGGAGGTATTTCTCCATCCACATGATGACAACACTATGCAAGCAGCCGTTAAAGAAGATACAGTCGTGCCTGCGAGAAGTGAAACGATAATAGTAGCGCGGCTACAGGGAATTGTGGACGAAGGAACACCTGTTATGATGGAGCCTTGGAATCATGACGACGAAGTTGGCCGTGGAATCATAATTGGAAAAGAATTAGTGACTTCGGCTAAAGAAATTCCTGTGAGACTTATTAATGTCAATGACTACCCAGTGACCATCAAGAAAGAGACAAAAGTAGGAACTTGTGTACCTGTCACATCCATAATCCGTCAGACAACAACGTCTGATAATTCCAACGATAAATTTGATCAAATGGTTGCGGTTGCTGGACAGTCTCTGAATCAGATTGAGAAAAGGAAATTAAGGGAATTTCTTCGGCAGTATCGTGATATTTTCGTACCGAAAGGAGGAAAGACGGGAAGAACTACCGTTGTTAAGCATAAAATTGATACTGGTAATGCTAAGCCAATTCGTCAAACAGCTCGACGATTACCACAGGCGAAAAGAGAGGAAGCTGAAACGATTGTTCAGGAAATGAAGAAAGACGGGGTGATAGAACCTTCTACGAGCCCATGGGTCTCTCCGGTGGCCCTGGTTAAGAAGAAAGACGGAACAACGAGGTTCTGTGTGGATTACCGTTTGCTGAACAACGTTACCAAGAAAGATAGTTATCCTCTGCCTCGGATCGATGACACATTAGACATATTGGCTGGAAGTAAATTATTTTCTACTTTGGATTTAAAGTCTGGATACTGGCAGGTAGAAATGGACCCGGTAGATAAAGAAAAGACAGCCTTCACCACAGGATCTGGATTATGGCAATTCAACGTTATGCCATTTGGACTTTGTAATGCTCCTGCAACATTTGAGAGGCTTATGGAAAATGTGTTGAGAGGGCTATCTTGGAAAACATGCCTAGTCTATCTAGACGACATAATCGTCTTGGGGGATACATTTGAAGACCATCTGAAGAATTTAGAAAACGTTTTTAATCGACTTAAAGCTGCCCAATTGATGTTAAACCCAAGAAGTGCCAGCTATTTCAAGGTAAAGTCAATTATCTGGGTCATATAGTCAGTAAAGAAGGAGTGGTCGTGGATAAGGGAAAAATCGATGCTATTAAGGAATGGCCAAAACCAACTGACAAACACCAAGTGAGTTTTCTGGGACTATGTACTTACTACCGGAAGTTTATTAAGAAGTTTGCAGATATCGCTAAACCATTAACGCGACTTACAGAGGAAGCAAGAGAATACCGCTGGGATGTAGACTGCCAGAATGCCTTTGAGACCTTAAAAAAGCATTTAATCACAGCACCAATTTTAGGGTATCCACTGCCAGATGGAGAGTTCATCTTAGATACAGATGCAAGTAATGTGGGAATTGGAGGAGTGCTGTCTCAGATTCAAGGAGGACAGGAAAGAGTCCTTGGATATTTTAGTAAAGTTCTCTCAAAACCTGAGCGAAATTATTGCGTCACGAGAAGAGAACTTTTGGCAGTAGTGAAATCAGTAGAGCACTTCTATCAATACCTCTATGGAAGGAAGTTTTTAATCCGAACCGACCATGCCGCCTTTAAGTGGTTGATGCAGTTTAAGAATCCAGAGGGTCAGATAGCCAGGTGGATCGAACGACTCCAAGAATATGATTTTAAGATTGAGCACCGGGCCGGAGTTAGCCACCGAAACGCTGATTCTCTTTCCAGAAGGCCATGCCCAGCAGAGTGTTCTCACTGCAACAAAACGGAATCCAAGGAAGCAGCAGTGCTAAGAACGACGGTGGTCCACGACGACTGGACGCCTACCAAGATCAGGGAAGAACAAGAGAGAGATCCGGTTATCCAGAAAATCCGAAAATGGAAAGAGGAAAACCGTCGACCACGTTGGCAGGAAATATCGAACCTAGGCTCGGTAGTAAAGACGTATTGGGCCCAGTGGGACTCATTTATCATGGAAGATGGCTTGCTCAAACGAGTCCTGGAAAATGATGACGGTTCAGAGAAGAGAAGACAGTTGGTGATTCCAAAGAGCAGAATAGCCGAAGTACTTCATCGGTTACACGACAGTCCATCAGGAGGGCATTTTGGTGTGAAAAAGACCCTTCAGCGAATTCGGGAACGGTTTTATTGGATGAACAGTTCCGACGATGTAAAAGACTGGTGTAAGAAATGTACTATTTGTGCTACGAGTAACGGGCCTTATCGAAAAAGGAGAGCTCCTATGAGACAATATAATGTTGGAAGCCCGTTTGAAAGAATAGCTTTGGACATTGCTGGGCCATTTCCAGAAAGTGATAATGGAGGCAAGTACATGTTGGTAGTAATGGATAACTTCACTAAGTGGGTCGAGATTTACGCACTTCCAGACCAGAAGGCCGCCACCGTTGCAGATAAGTTGATCCAAGAATATATCAGCCGATTTGGAGTGCCTTTGGAGATCCATAGTGACCAAGGCAGGAACTTCGAAAGCGATTTATTCCAAGGAATATGTGATAGACTAGGTATGAAGAAAACAAGAACTACGGCTTATCATCCGCAATCGGATGGTATGGTAGAACGAATGAATAGAACAGTTGGCAAGTATTTGACAAAGATGGTGTCCGATCATCAGCGAGACTGGGACCAATATCTTCCGTTCTTCACAATGGCCTACAGATCTGCTGTCAATGAATCAACAGGCCAGACACCAGCCAGAGTTCTATTCGGACGCGAGATGCGACTACCTTGTGATCTAGAGTTTGGGTGTCGACCTGGAGAAGATGTAGTAGGTGAAGATTATGTGATCGAATTACGAAGAAGAATGGACGATGTACACGAGTTGGTCCGTTCCCATCTCCAAATCGCTAGTGACCGAATGAAGAAACGGTACGATACACAAGCCGAAAAGGGGTGTTTTAAGAAGAACGATAAAGTCTGGCTTTATAACCCCAAAAAGCGAAAAGGTTGTTCTCCCAAATTGCAGCAGTTTTGGGAAGGTCCATACCTCATTATGGAGAAGATCAATGATGTTATTTACCGAATAAGCAAGATTCCGAGAGGAAAGCCGATGATAGTACACCATAACCGGTTGGCGTCTTTCGAGGGTGACCACGACGTAGATAAAGAAGTGGAAGTAAACCAAGTCCAAGATGTGTCTGACCTCACGTTTGAGGAATTCATGGGTGCCTAGGGAGGTACCGGTAAAGCAAGACATGGTGTTACCACTGAAGAAAGGCAAGATCTACTCGCGCTTCCCGATGACTACTCACTGGCCCTTACCATCCCGGCCAGTATCAAAGATGCACCAGGGTTGGCATCCGTCTTTCGAAGGAAGTTTGGTCGAGTTGCAGAACTTCAATGCCAAGTGCCAGCTCCTGGTAAAACCTTGAAACTTCAAGATGCATCACGTTACCTTTTCTACCTGGTAACAAAAGACACTGCCCGTGACCAACCTACCTACCGAGATGTATGGGAAGCCTTACTTCAGTTGAGAGAGCACGTACTAGAGTCCGACGTGCAAAAGTTAGCCATGCCAAAGTTGGAGTGCCGCCAATTAGATTGGAGGGTTATACGAAATATGGTGGAGGAAATCTTTAAAGACACCGAAGTCCAGGTGTTAGTCTGTTGCAATCCACATAGTTACTGGTGCGGAGAGAAAACCGTCCCTTGTCATTTCTATACAACTGGAAGTTGTAAAAGAGGGTCCAGTTGCCGATATCAGCATGTCGTTCCAGTTCCAGTCCCGACAAGGTTCCAGGAGGAACCATCTTTTAAGAGGGGGGCAATGTTACGATTTTAAATGTTATGGCATATAGAACTGTAAATATTTTATGACTAATCCTTTTTTATTGATTCTCGTAATTTGTAGGTCAAAATATACCTGAGCTTCGATACCAGTTGTTTACAGAATAATCTAGACCCTAATTTTAGTGAGTCATCCACGACTCGAAGTTGAAAAAGAACATACCAGTTTTAAGACCAGTCGCCGCCGCCGTGTCTACGTCGAGATCGAGAACGGCATCGTATTTTCTACAACATTCTGTTACAAGCTGGTTTCATATAAATACCGGAAGATTTTTATTGAGGAGTTAGTCATAAGAAGACCGGTAAACGCGGTATTTAACTGTAACGAAACGTGAAATAAATACATTTGTAAAGTTATTTAATAAATTAGTAATTAGCTATCGTGAGTTTTAATAAATTAGATTATAGACAATAAATTAGAATAAAGACAAATAAATTAGAACTATACAAACTCCACAGTATACTGCGCAAACAGTGTAATTTTCTTTTTTTGAACCATCGGTAAACATATATTAATAATAGTTAGTATATAATAATGACATAACATAACATATAATAATAATAATAATAATTAGGCCATCTCTTCTAAATTTCTGCGTTAAACATGGGGCCTTGCACGTCATTGAGAAATTCTGTCTTTATTTTTATTGAGAACAGCACATGAGGCTTTTCAGTATAAACTGGTGGAAGCTGACCCTTATAAAGTACCTCTTTAAGTTTGGACAGATTCCTGTAGCTTTCCGCCACGAGTGGATATTTTTTCTTAAACCAATACCTTTCAGTCAAATTTAAAACAGCCAGATTGTGTGTTTCTTTGAGAAATACTTGGTCTCTGCTAAGGGTACGAGCTATGTATTTGTCGGTAAGATACTACCTCCGTAAATTCAATGGCTGTTCAACAGCTTCAATTTCCATTACATTAATTGGTGTAGATTTCAGAATTCCAAAGCACAAGCGTAGGCACTTATTTTTCTGTATCTCAATTTTTGTTAAATGGGTGTTCGATGCGTTTCCATACAAGTGACAGCTATCATCGAAAACTGGTCGTATCATCGATCGATAAAACATTAAACTAATGTTGGGATCTGCACCCCAGTTTGTTTTACAGAAAGATCTTAGGATATTCAAAGCTTTTTCGGTTGTTTTAACGATATGTTGAATATGATCAATAATTAATTGGAAATTTGAATTGATCGCAATTTATATACCCTTCTGGAGTTCTATGTTTTCTAGAAAAGAAGCAGATTTCTGTTTTGGATTCTAATAATGTTAATCCATTTGATTTGACTTTACTTTTACTGACAATAACTTTTGTTAAAGGATATCCAAATTTATATTATCAAAAGCAGATGATACATCTCGAAATGCAGCAACAGTGGATGAGTTTTCCGTGAAATTGACTTGAACTGTTGTTACGAGAGCAGTTATGGCATCTTGAGTGGATTTATATTTACGAAAACCAAATTGGCAGTTTGGAAGAATGTCATTAAATTCTAACTGTCTTCTTTGGCTAATAAATTGAAAAGATAATCGGTAGATGGTTTGATCCGTGGGGATCTTGTAAAACATTCCAATTAATTAACGCTATAACATCTTGAGTACATATTGTGACGTCTATTGCAGATGCTCGTGAATGTGTGGTTAAAGGAACAAGAGTGGATGAACCGCCATTTAAAAAATCTAGGTTACACTGTTCAATAGCATCCAACAATGATTTAGCAGATGTGTCATCAACTTCACAGCCCCATGCGACATTGTGTGCGTTAAAGTCACCTCCCAAAATAAAGGGTTTTGGTATAATTTTAAAAAAGGATAGCCATTGCTGTGTTGTAGTTTTGTTTTTCGGATCATTATATAGGAATACAAGATGAATAGTTTTATTTCTTCATGGTAGTTTAAAGGAAATACATGTGAATGTAATAGGAATATTTATGTTAAATCTAATTTCTTGACATTTAATATTTGTTTTCAATAAAATAGCTGAACCACCATATCCATCTATACGATCAGTCCTAAAAAACAATTAAAGTTTTAAAGTTATAATATAAACCAGGCTTAAACCATGTCTTCGATAATAAGGCAATATGAATTTGATTTTGATGGAGTAAAAATTCTAAATTTACTTTATTTGAGACTGCCGAACGACAGTTCAATTGCAAAACATTTAATTTTGAGTTTAGGTCTGCGAATTTGATAACACATCTGGATTTACATGTTTACTAATTAGTTGAATGATTTCTGATTTAGAAACATTTAAATTATTTGTTTGTTGTAAAGAATTAACAATTTTCATAACCAATTCTACAATTACATTAATTATACTAGGATCTAGGACCTCTGACTGTCGATCTGTGATAATTATTTTTTTGTATTGAGGGATAGATTTATCTTTTAATTCATTTGAGCTATTGTTATAAAGCAATTGGGAAGCAAATTGTTTTCTAGAGGAGTTGACTTTTGGAATATTCTGAAATGAAGTATAGGAAGAAGTAGATTGTAAATAGGTAGAAGAAGTGGGTTGAACAAGTAAGTGTGGATGGCTCGTATTGCGTTTATTTAAAATATCTGCATAGGAAGTTTTGGGAACCTATTTATTGGTATCAAAAAAGTTTATGTTGAAAAAACTCATAGCTTCCTTGATTAATTTTTGTCTCTTAAACTCTGGACACACTGATATATTTGCTGTATGGTGATTTCCTGGGCAACTGAAATATTTTTTGATAAAGTCATTTTTTGGCATTCTTTTGTATTATGTGACTCTTGGCATTTACCACATCTTGGGTGGCCTTTACACTGAGCACCCAAATGCCCATATCTAAGGCAATTAAAACAAATTAAAACTTTTGTGTATAGTATTCAATCTCTTTAATAACTTTATTTATTCCTATATAACGCGACAATATCTGAGATTTAAAGCAAACAATACACGATTTTAACCCCCTCTGTGGCTCAGTGGTAAGAGCGGCTACCTTTAAACCTAAAGGTCGTAAGTTCGAATCTCATCTGGGTGGAGAAATTTTCATTTATTGAAAATTAATGAATGAAAATAATTTCTATCCTTGTGCGATCGGTACTCACCAGAGGGACCGCAGACGTTCGGATACAATTAGCGTCTCTTAGCAAAGACAATGACGTCGACTTTGCTAAGTATCAAGACAATTACTCTACACACACACACTACACTAGGTACCTGACTGCACCATGCCAATGATCATAGTTGTCGAGGCATTACCCCAATAAAAAAATACACGATTTTGTGGGAACGTAAATTATTTTTTTTGAATCGTTTTCAATTAATGACTTCCTCTTTGCGTTTAATTATTGATTTTACATATTCTTCAGAAAATTCTGTATCAATATCTCTATTTATTTATCCCTTGTCGGAACAGAATAAATTTAGGTATATATAATTCTAAATTATTTGTAACAAATACTGATGAATTTTTTTGATTTATTAAATAATTTGCATTTTTGTAGTCTGTTAATTTAATCCTAATTCTATTACAACCTACGGAATCAATATTTGTAATTTTTGAGTCCAATTCAGGAAACGCAGAAAGAATAATGTCACCAACTCTTAAAGCATTTAACTTAACGTGAATGAGCCGAGCAATTCTCTACGTAAACATGATAAGGTCCGGTATTTTTATTTGTATATAAATAAACCTGTCTATTATTTACCTTCTCATTAACGTTAGAAACATTTCCGTTTTTTTTCCAAAGAATTAGACATTAAATTAGTACTTACATTCTGGTTCTCTTGTTTTTGTGAAATTGTTTCCATATTTGTAAATTCCATCATATACTCTATTCCACGAATATACGACTGTTTTATTCGCTCTAAGGTGTCGATTTAAATGGTCCAATGTACTGAATTGTACAATAGTAAATTCTCCCCATGTTTAAAATGCTGTTACGACTTACGTTGAATGCTGTTAAACCTTAGATTTAATATGAAGTCATGATATAACCATAAAGTTAATAGTTTATAGAACAGTTGTAATTCAGATTTTGAAGTATATAATTACTATCATGGAGTTTAGTATTGTAAACAAGTTGGTTTTTGAATTATGTGATTTAAACGAAATGTAACAATACTTGAGTGATCAAACGGTGTAATTTTTTTAGGCAAATATTCAATTAGTATTAAAAAAATAAAAAAAAAACTTACTTATTTACTTCTCTTAATCTTCTAAAACTATCATCAACGATCAGATTCACAGCCATAATCAGTCGGCGATATATGAAACTGTATATAAATTTTCGTTACTTTTTAATCTCTGTAACGACTCGGTACTTTAACTATCAATAGCCGGTATATTATACCCGTTACTTTCGGAACTTTTAAGAGTTAATAAACTCAAAGCCAACAAATATTTAAAACTAACAAAGTGAAATATTAGATCCTTTTTCTGGTTTCTGAACCATCGTTCTGCCAATTTCTTTTCATTTATATTAAAAATAGTATATTTCTTTTTACTACAGTTGTAATACCTAATAAAGTCAAAAAATGGCACGCCTCTTTCGTGTTTACATTTCACGGAAAGCTCACCCAAATGTCTGATGAACACATTTGACTTCATAGACGTCATTGTATTTATTTGTATATTTTAACTGAAATAATTTTAGTATATGTCATACTAGTGGACCCTTTTTATTGGAATAATGATTGGACCAATTTACCTTCATACTTCCACTTGCACAGTAAAATATTCGTTGTCGAAGTAAACCAAAACATGTAACAATAAAACACTGAAAACTTTGTTTTCAAACTTCCACAAAATTTTTATTTAAATATTATCACTACAGCTGTTTTGGCTGATTGCCTTTCTCAAGGCACTTGAGAAAGGCAAGTTTTTTAAATGTTGGTCAAAACAAAGATCATAATTAGCGTCATGACTACCTTCTTTTACTCCATGGATTAAATAAAACCACTTAAATATTAATTAGATTAAACAAAGGCTAAATTGTCTCAATAGAAGAGATTGCGGTGTTGCAGTTTTGCAACTGTAACAGTGGTAAAATATTAACAGACTTTCTGTTACGTTTTAATTCTCCCTTATATTTAGTCAAGATTCCATGTACAAAACACAGACGCTATATAATAATAAACGGTTTTAATACATTGTTGCAGACAACAGACTGTTGTTTTCATACATTGTATGTTAACAACAAACGATAGAAAAATGAATAATTTTCGTTTAAAACTGCAGATCGCTGTGCAATTATCGCCTACTCAGTCACCATCAATCGCTTAAGCCAGTAGGGGTTGAAGGCTGATCAGTCAATTAAAGACTGTCGTTCCATCCAGTAGGGGTGTAGGCTGCTCCGTCAGCTAGAGACGGTCGTTCCAGCCAGTATTGGTGGAGGCTGCTGAGTAACAGAGTCGTGTGTTATGGGGTACAACAGACTTCTGGGGTTGTGCTCCCTATCTCAAAATACTTTTGTTCCTGCCCTGCCAAGAAGAGAGGGTCTTCGGTACATGGTAGCATTTCGCTACTTTTACTGCATGCGGTAAAGTACATATTTTATTATACACCAATTGCATTGTTTGCTGTTCCATGACAAGTACGGGTTATTTGTATATTGGCTAGTTACATTTATTGCGAAATCGTATAGTTGTGCTCAACTATTTAATATTGTGTCACGTTAAACTTTAATCAAAACATTTTACGTTTGTTTCGAAATATTATTACCGTTAAATTATATTATATTTACGTCTATGTTGCTAATTGTTATTAACATTTGTCATTACAATTAAATTGTATGCACTATAATTTAATTATTTCGTTTTCTATTGAATTTTTGTTTAACAATATTATTATATTTGAACGTTGTGAATGATACAATCATTATATTTCTTTGTATTATATTTAAGTTGCAATCAGCTGTTAGAGTCATTGTTCTTTCTTTTATCGTATTTTAGCATACTTACTCAAAATTTCTTTTGTACACAGGCGGTTTGGTTTGTATGATATAGATATCCACAATTCTTTTCGTAGTATTTAGTTTTTAAAACAGCTATATTTTTACGGAAATTCGTTTACCTTTTTTAAAATAATTTCAATTATAAATAAAATATTGGTTGTCGTATCGGATTCGTATCACATAATATTTAAATTTGTAGCTCTGTATATTTCATTGTATTTGAATGTATGTATGTTTATATATGTTTGTCTTTTGGTTTTACTTGTTTTTAAATAGAGTTTTATATAGTCTAATCGCTTATTGTTTTTTTATGACAATATTTATATACCCAACGCGAAAGGTAAAACCCCGCGATTTCTAAATTGTTGCTTTAATTCACGTGTATGGCGAATGGATTTAGTTTCCGCAGTCATTTAAACACAAACAAACAAAACAATTCACGTGTAGAAAAATTTATTAATTTATTATTTTTATAGTTTAGAAAACAAGTGTAGGGGTGAGGATGTGAGCTTTACATGCTCAGTACATAGGAGTATACTGAAGAGAATAGTGAATATACTGAAGAAATCGACACTTAACCCTAAATCCTGGTAACATCTCATCGATGGTGATATATTCGAAAATACTGTATCCACTTCTACAATGAGTTAAAAACGGATCAAACAAACTTCGTATAGGGGAAATTTAAATCATGGGAGAGACATAGTTAGGCATAACATTTCTATACTAGATCTATAAGTGATCCAAAACTCATCTGGATTCACACGTTACCTTTCAGACGTGCTGCGTAATAAATTAGTCCTATTAGTACCTGCACTTATAATATATCAGTGTGTCTAGTATCCGTATCACAAATAAAGTTATTTCTTATTGAGTCTATATATTTTTACGTACTTTCCACAATCCTTTCTAACAGCGTTATTCACAAAATATTTTCAAATATTACTGGGAGTCTTCAAGTCACGTGTAGGTAATCTCGACATCGGAAAACGTACTACGTAATTTTCTTGTCATATTCTAACATTTCTTAGTTCTAAAGTTTCTCAATTTGATTAATTTCGTTTTCACTTCCCTCATCGTTAAAATAATTTTCATCGTCGGTCAGAACAATTTCCCATAATTCCAACAATCGCTTTTGTTCGGCTTCAAAGGGGTCTATAAATAAGAATTAAGAAAAACTTACCGATTAAATTCAATAATAAGATGCCAAATATTTACCTGATCTGCAAGTTATGCCAACAAGTAATAGCTACACCTTTAGTCCGAAAATAACTATAAAACTCGCACAACTGTACCCAGGCAGATACAAATGTACACTAATACGAGTTTGGTTGATAGTGAGAGGTACAGAAAGTGGAGAAAGAGGAAAATAACAGTTATTTGTAAATCCCGAATGAATAATTCTGTCATAAGTGTGTGAGGCCGATAGCGAATAAAAGAGGGTTAAAGAAGAAATTATAAAATTAAATTTCATTTTAGCAACAGATTCATTTGATGATATTAGACACTATGTTTCTTACGATAAAAAATATTTAAAAGATAGCTTATCCTCGGATTGGTATAAAGAACTCTATTATTAGATTTTTTATAGGTAGGTAATTGGTCTTAAATACACTTTGCAGATATAAAAAATCAGTGCAAACTGGTTACTCGGGAGTTTTGGGGTTATGGAACACTAATATCATATTGGCGATCGTGTCTGAAGCACCTTGTTTTCAGGAGAGAGCTGTTCTCTTAAAGTTTGTACCTCTGAGACCATTACCGTTATAATATTCGTGATCAGCGACTCTAAAAACCCCTAAGTAACGTGTTTGTGCTGATTTTGTATATAATTTTCACAAAATTCCCACAACCAAGGGCATTAGAGACAATCACCGTTATGATATTCGTGATCAGCAATCGAAAAAACCCCCCGAGTAACGAGTTTACACTGATTTAGTATGGAATTACCATAAACATAAAAGAGAAGAGGCCCGTCAAAAACCCTTGAGTAACGAATTTGCATTGATTTTGTTTCGAATTTTCACAAAACTCCTTTAAACGAGAACCGTCATGATATTTGCTATCAGCAATCCCAAAAACTACCGAATAACAAATTTGCACTGATTTTGTATCGAATTTCCCCAAAATTTCAGGAGACCAGATCCAGGTACACCAGGTACCTCGGACATCATTGCTGTCATGATATTAGTGTTTAGTGACCTCAAAAAATCCCGAGTAGTAATATTGAACATATTTCCGTAAATTGTTTCCGAATTACAAATTTATCATTTTTCGTCACTTCGAAATACACTCTGAAAAATGAATTTTCTCGGTTCAATAATGCAATTTTCATGTCTACGTCATTTTAGTTTACTAAATTTCCTGATACTCATATAAATGCAAAATTTTATTGAGATCCATACTACTTCAAAAATTTGGAAGATTTTGGGTTTTTAATGCTTCGTGCGTCGCTTGCTTAATTTAAAAAGACGCAAACGTACAGTGTATACCATGATATAAGGAAACAAGGTATGCTCACTAGTGGACTCGTTTTTGCACATTTCTGCGCCGACCAAATCCACCATCTTTTCAATATGTCACATGTGTGTAGGGATGGTGACCTGATCCCGTACCAGTTACTTTGGAACATGTATTTTATTTATACTTGTGGTACTGATCCCTAAAACCAATATATTATAAAAAACGAGTACGGGTCATGGCCGTATAAATAAAGATCTTTATTTATACGTCCATGGTACGGGTACTGTACTCATAGTAAGTGTAAGTGAGCATACCTGACCTGATCCACAAAAATACTTGGATCAACCACCTCTTCATGCGTGACGTCTGCTTTGTTTACTTTTGCATTTTTTAACCTTACTTTGCAATGTACTGGAATTTAAATGTAAATGTGTTTTTGTTTTGTTTCGATTTTTTAAAAATTATTTTAGCAAGAGTCTGTTCAGATCATTTTAAATATGAATTAATTGGATTAATGTATAATATTAATTTTATTTTATTTAATTTAACTACGATATTTCGTATCAATTTTGTACATATTTGAATTGCCGCCTTCAAAATGGGGATTTTGGTCGTAAACGTGATTGGCTGTTCAAATAGATGCGCGTGAGCATACATGTTTCCTTATATCATGGTGTATACTTTTCAGGCACACATTGTATGTGTAGGGTAAGTCCGGGAGAGATGGGCCATAGGAATAGACGGGCCATTCGTCATATTGAAGATCCTCTATTTATTGTGCAGTGCGGCAACGTTGATTTGTAACATTTAGTCAACGACAGACCTTGTGAACGTGGTCATTGCGACGTGTATGCATAAACAAGAGAGATTTTTTTACTTAATTATATTTTGTTGATGAAATTTTTTCCTTGGTGAATTTTCAAGTTGTGTAAGTTTTGACAAAAGGTAAGTTTTTTTTTATTAATTATGTATTCAACTGTTATATTGAGACTAAAACAACTGAACCTAATCTAAAATACCCTTATAAAATTTAAACTGTGTGTTCGATGGCGTGGTCCATCTCTACCGAACCTTTGGATAGATGGGCCACAGTGTATCGGTATAGATGGGCTAATAATAACTATTGGGTTTGTATTATTCAACAATATTTTTTTAATAATATGTATTATTAATTAATTTCTATATTGTTACAGGTTACAATATGCCTTCATATTATAAGCGGAAATTTACTGTTTGAAAGAGGTAAATGGAGCGAAGAAGCACTACAAAATGCAGTTGCAGCTATCGGAGAAAATCGCATGGGACTAAATCGAGCTGCATTAGCTTATGGCATACCTCGAAGTAGCATACAGAGAAGAATGATCTAAAAAACACAATCGTCTTGGACCTTCTTCAACTCTTGGGGATGAGATCGAGATGAAATTAGTGCTGCATATTAAGAAATTGCAAAAGTATGGTTTTGCATCCACTCGTGACCATGTACGAACTGTGGCGTTGAGTTAGCAGAAAAAATTTAATGTAATTCACAAATTCAATAAAAACAACAATAAAGCTGGTTTTGACTGGTTGCAGTCTTTTTTACGTCGCCATCCAGATATATCAGTGCGAAAAGGTGAAGGAGTTTCTTTAGACAGGGCAAAAGGATTAAACCACGAGGTAGTTACACAGTACTTCGATCTGCTGCTAAGTATTTTAACTAATAGTCAACTAATAAATAAGCCGGGGCATATTTTTAATGTAGACCAGACAGGTTGCAGTTAAATAACAGGGCCTGGACATGAACTCGCGTCTAAAGGATCCAAGAATGTCCCTGTTATTACATCAGGAGAAAAGAAGAAACGATTTCTGTGATAAGCTACTGCAATGCTGGGGGCGTATTTTTACCTCCGTATTCTATTTTTAACGGAAAAAATAGAAAAGAAGAATACGCGAATGGAATGCCACCTGGAGCAATGTTTGAAATATCCGAGAAATCGGCCTACGTAAATGCAGATATTTTTTACATTGGCTAAATCTGTTTATTCCTCGAAAGCCTCAGGGCAAAGTTTTGCTGATATTAGATGGACATACGTCCATACAGCAGCAGTGGAGCATTAGAATGCGCCGAAAACAACGAAATTTTAATGTTGTGCTTACCCAGTCATACCAGCATTTTCTGCAGCCGTTGTGTAGCGTTTACGCTACTGACTAGTCCAATTTAAACCCCTCAAGAAATTTTTATTACCCGCCTACGATCGATTTTAAATCGACATTTCTCCACCCCGCGGTTAGCGCTTTGAAAGATTGGTCGAGTTTGTACGAAAACGATCAGTTTGGTCAGAACTCATTCGCAGCCACGTCAAACCGGTGAAATTTTTCACCTTTAAAGTGACGGAATTGGAGCAAGGAAGATAATTTGGGGAAAAATATAATTCATTTATAATAATAGTAAAATAATAAAATCAATATTCATTTATGAGTTCCATATAAAAAGGAAGAGTTGGCGTGCTGCGAGCTCCATGTAAGTAAATCATTTTATACGTATTATCTCTTTATCATATAATCAAATTTATCATTGTATTTAGTATTTCTTTAGAGATTTATTTTTGAGTTCCGAAATAATTTAAATATAAAATTTCCTTGATTTACTTACAAAGAACATAAGGTCATTTTTTTTTATATAGTCAAACTTAAATTCCGATCTATTTCATGTCGTTACCATTAAGTTTTTTTGGTTTTTTTTACCTAACTTTTTTGGTGGAATATAAAAGGTTCTACAAATGTGGACAGCCTTCTATATTCTGCGCATGTTCTTTTCATGGCGCAAGCTTGCCATGCCTACGAAAGTAACTTCATAAATTTGACATGATGTTGACTTAACCTAATACCTGATATTTTGATGTTTTGTTTTGGTGCAGTCAATCCATGCTGCTACACCTATTGAATTGTATTTATTAAATTAAATAATAATTTTAGATTCCGTCACGTGAAAATATTATTTTCACTTTACTTGAGGATATTCTCTTGAGAATATTCCCTCAAGGATACTAGTAACAGAATCCTTAGATACATAGTTAGCAAACCCGTGGATTTTGCTGTCACCCAGAGACCAGTGACTGGTTGTGGCTTTTGTGACCAGGATTCGTCTTTACAGCCACAAACTGATGTAGCCGTGCCAAGAGGAGTTTTTCCTATGGACTTATAGTGCTGTAAAGATAAGTCGTTTAACTATTTGACCTTTTGTATTACGTATTACTTTATATTTACTGTTAACTGATCATATGCATATGATAAGGTGAATACCTTTATGATAATTTTTTTTTTTGATAATTTAATTATAAAATATTTCGGGAGGAAAAAGGGACACTTCATGTGTTATTAGGTTTTAACTAGGATTTAGAGAGTCTGACCAAACTCACTTTTTTTGGATATAATATTTTTGTTAATATAATACAATTTGATATTAAGAGGGACATAAATTTAATGTGGTTTGTTTTTAAATATTATATAATGAGTATGGAACAACTCATTTTTTGGAGGTAATATATATTTAATATAATTGTAATATAGATTTATCGAGTTGATATCTTTATAATATTGTCATTAGTATCTCATATTAGTAGAACTATTTAAATTTAAATGACTACCTTTTTGTTTTAAGACTTTGGCTACCCTACGGACTATTCTTGTTGTATACTAATATTTCATATTTTATTTGGCCAGTGATAGTGACTATTCGTTTGTTGAGGGGCTATTAGGTCCCATTGTATCTGTACACCATCCACTACCACTGTTATTTGGCTTTGCATTATATGTAAATTGTTTATACACATATACCTATATACATTTTTTATAAATATATTTATTGTTGCTATTTTGAGTTTTATTTCAGTTCTACTAACCAGTATATAACATAGCAAAACAAGATTAATATTTAGTATTTTTGTATTTCAGAGTATTACCTCCAGATTCATTTGTTACTTCAAAATCTCAACTATCGTTGAGTTGGCGCCCTTCTTTTCTCTTCTTATTGTTCTTTTTCTATAAATTTATTCCCAGTGACCTTCTTCAGTTGTACCACGTGTGATATTACCAGGTCTCATTTCTTTCTTGTCTCATTAGCTCATTATCTCTTGTTATTGTTGTTTATATCTTTAAAGCCACAATCCAGTGCATTGAAGCTAGCCCGAACACTCACTTGAGATTTAGCGTCTCTTCAGCTATTTAAATTTGTTCCTCTGAGCTTAGCCCTATTTTTAGTATTTTTTTCCATCACTTCTCTTTCAGTTCTTCTGAACTTTGTCAATTCACACATTTTAATTTGTTTCAATTGGCTAGACCCAACGTGTGGCTTCTTTTCCACTTCTGCCTTAAAAAATATATATATGTGTATATATATATATATATATAATATATATATATATATATATCTCCTTTAACTTTTGGTTTTGATCTTGGGTTGTTGTGGTTTTCACTGGTTGTGCTTTTAGATTTTCATTTTAACGTTTAGTTTTGTTTTTCAATTTTTTTTTTGGACATTACCTTATATCTATATCTTAAATTGACTTGTTTTTGCTATATACTGTGTAGACTGAATAAATTGCTTTGTTTTTGATTGATTAAATAACAATTTTAGATTAATAATAAATTAATTAAAAATTTAAATAACTAAAGTTAACTATTTCACATATTTTACAAGTCCGGAGTAGTCAATAAGTTGAGTCACTACCTCGAAATAACAGTTTTTGAAATTTTAGGTTCCTTAGGGTGTTGTAGCAGTATATGTCATTGGATTTCATAACTGGACCAAAACAATTAAACATTACTGGTATAGGTATCCTTCAGAATATTAATTTGAGGACAGAGAGTAAGTTAAACTTTACCTACTTTTACTCATTCTCTTGTATATTTCTCAGTTGTGTAATATGTCTGCGTTCAAGGTAGAACATCTGTTAGCTCCTGAATTAGAGTATGAGTTGAGAGTCTGTCATCTAACCAGTCCCTTGTTAAAAAAATGTTTTATGATGTACAGAATGTACCAGGTAAATTTCCTGATTTTAAAGTTGAACATGGTGTTTTGTATAAACATGTCTTAAGTTCCATGGATGCCCTTACTGGAATGTCGGATTGGAAGATAGTCGTTCCAACTCCTAATAGAGCAGAGGTTTTGGCCACTTTTCATGACCATCCTACTGCAGCTCATTTTGGTTTCTACAAAACTTTCCGTCGAATATCTGAACTTTATTACTGGCCGAAGATGCGTCAAACTGTACGTAGCTATATCGCTTAATGCAAATCTGTGCTACATGCAAACCGACAAATCTTCTCCAACCAGGTTAAATGGATAGTTATTGACGGATTGATTTTCCATTTCAACTTATATCGTTAGATTAACTGGTCCCTTATCACTTCTGCACCAGTTTGGTTGTTTAAGATCTGATTATCTATTTTGTTTACCTGGCAAAAACCATAAGTTGTGCTATTTTGCCTTCTATTTTTTTTTTATCTTATCTAAATGTTGGTTATTATCTTGGTTTATGGACTTGCTAATTTTGTTGTTTGTTTTCTCTTAAAAGTCCAACTGCATATCATAGGAGTACAGGATGGATATATGGGAATTTCCCCATCTTCAGTTCTGAGTTGAATAGATATTTACAGGGATAATTAGGAAAACATTCCAAATATTTTCTTTATTAGTCTTGTATAGTTTTGTGGATCATGACCATAAAGCTTATGCATTCACATTCACTTACTGTGTCGGTGTTTTAGCGTGGGTTCAGGATTGATCACCCTGGATGTGTGCCCTCACTTGGCTCAGAAATATATCAATACATATTAATTGTTCCTTGAGTGTCTCTTAGGTTGAAATCAGAATGTGTCATTTAGAATTGGATCGTTCTGATATTCAGCAGTAAGTAAGTCTGTTTAACTTGGAGGTCATCTCCTATGCTATTATCGTTGAAAGTATTTGAGTTTTAACATATCTTATTGTATACTGTTTGTTTACCTGTCTCTCTACTAGTGATATGGATTGGTAGATGTGAGTTATCTTTATCTGTATCCTAATTGAGTTTATCTTTACCTTGATGGAGTTTATCTCATACCTGTAATGGAGTTTATCTTGTACTTGTCTGAGTTTATCTCGTACCTTTACCTTGAGCGTATCTGTATCTTTACCTTAATTGAGTTTATCTCGTACCTTTACCTGAAGTTAATTATCTTTACCTTTACCTGGATAAGTTTCTTTCTTATCTATATCTTATGAATATATACCTTATCTTTATCTTGATTATAGAGTCCTAAAAATCTGTCCTTTACTGTTCTTGTCGTGAGTATAGAATTGGAACACGTCAATAGTACAGTTTAGGTATTACAGTTAGGATCTCTTTTATCTTTCCTTCTACCAAGTGTATAGCTGGTAGAAGTGAGTTTTGTGCCTATCCTCTACCATGAGTAGATCTGGACGTGCATTATCTTTTACCTTTTGTGCATATCCTTTACTATGAGTTGGGATTGCATTTATCTTACTTACCTTTTTTTAGCATACCCTATACCATGAGTATAGTGGGCTTGCTAGTATCTAGGCTTGTGCCTTTACCGATTGTGTGTTTTCCTACCGCTGCTAAATCAAGTAGGTGTATTGAATTATCTTTTACCTTGTTGTTGATATCCCGAACCATATATATGTTTAGGTTTGTAATTTCAACTAGTTCTGAGTAATTAGGCCCTCATTTGAACTCTATGGTGACGAATAGAATCGGGTCGCTCTAGTGTCAACGTTGGGTAAAGTTCATAGGACTTTGTTTGAATTTCGTTGTTATGAATGGTTCTTGGAGATATTGTGTTAGGGGTTGTTAATACACATCTATAATGTAGTTTTAACGATGGTTGTTTTTACTAATACTTGAGAATGTAGATAAGTAGTGTTAAAAGTTAACTCGATCTGTAATGCTATAGAATTAAACTTAAGTTAACTTGATCTGTAAGGTTATAGAATTTAACTTAAAATGTATACCTTTTTATTTTTTTTATCTTTGGTTTATACTAAATTAACATACATTATCTCATTAAAAAAAATGTATGACTTCGTCTCATATTCTTCGTTCCATATTTTTATTTCGTCCTTGATTTTGTTCCAATTCCTGAGCAAATGGTTGACTGGTGAGGAAAATGTTCAATTTTAACGTATCAACGTTCATTGTCGACCCAGCGTTAGATCGTTCTGCCACAAAAAAAAAAGTTCCTTTTTTTTTTTTTTTTGGAGATGAGGGAGAATGTAGCGTTTACGCTACTGACTAGTCCAATTTAAACCCCTCAAGAAATTTTTATTACCCGCCTACGATCGATTTTAAATCGACATTTCTCCACCCACGCGGTTAGCGCTTTGAAAGATTGGTCGAGTTTGTACGAAAACGATCAGTTTTGGTCAGAACTCATTCGCAGCCACGTCAAACCGGTGAAATTTTTCACCTTTAAGTGACGGAATTGGAGCAAGGAAGATAATTTGGGGAAAAATATAATTCATTTATAATAATAGTAAAATAATAAAATCAATATTCATTTATGAGTTCCATATAAAAAGGAAGAGTTGGCGTGCTGCGAGCTCCATGTAAGTAAATCATTTTATACGTATTATCTCTTTATCATATAATCAAATTTATCATTGTATTTAGTATTTCTTTAGAGATTTATTTTTGAGTTCCGAAATAATTTAAATATAAAATTTCCTTGATTTACTTACAAAGAACATAAGGTCATTTTTTTTTATATAGTCAAACTTAAATTCCGATCTATTTCATGTCGTTACATTAAGTTTTTTTGGTTTTTTTTTACCTAACTTTTTGGTGGAATATAAAAGTTCTACAAATGTGGACAGCCTTCTATATTCTGCGCATGTTCTTTTCATGGCGCAAGCTTGCCATGCCTACGAAAGTAACTTCATAAATTTGACATGATGTTGACTTAACCTAATACCTGATATTTTGATGTTTTGTTTTGGTGCAGTCAATCCATGCTGCTACACCTATTGAATTGTATTTATTAAATTAAATAATAATTTTAGATTCCGTCACGTGAAAATATTATTTTCACTTTACTTGAGGATATTCTCTTGAGAATATTCCCTCAAGGATACTAGTAACAGAATCCTTAGATACATAGTTAGCAAACCCGTGGATTTTGCTGTCACCCAGAGACCAGTGACTGGTTGTGGCTTTTGTGACCAGGATTCGTCTTTACAGCCACAAACTGATGTAGCGTGCCAAGAGGAGTTTTTCCTATGGACTTATAGTGCTGTAAAGATAAGTCGTTTAACTATTTGACCTTTTGTATTACGTATTACTTTATATTTACTGTTAACTGATCATATGCATATGATAAGGTGAATACCTTTATGATAATTTTTTTTTTTGATAATTTAATTATAAAATATTCGGGAGGAAAAAGGGACACTTTCATGTGTTATTAGGTTTTAACTAGGATTTAAGAGTCTGACCAAACTCACTTTTTTTTGGATATAATATTTTTGTTAATATAATACAATTTGATATTAAGAGGGACATAAATTTAATGTGGTTTGTTTTTAAATATTATATAATGAGTATGGAACAACTCATTTTTTGGAGGTAATATATATTTAATATAATTGTAATATAGATTTATCGAGTTGATATCTTTATAATATTGTCATTAGTATCTCATATTAGTAGAACTATTTAAATTTAAATGACTACCTTTTTGTTTTAAGACTTTGGCTACCCTACGGACTATTCTTGTTGTATACTAATATTTCATATTTTATTTGGCCAGTGATAGTGACTATTCGTTTGTTGAGGGGCTATTAGGTCCCATTGTATCTGTACACCATCCACTACCACTGTTATTTGGCTTTGCATTATATGTAAATTGTTTATACACATATACCTATATACATTTTTTTATAAATATATTTATTGTTGCTATTTTGAGTTTTATTTCAGTTCTACTAACCAGTATATAACATAGCAAAAACAAGATTAATATTTAGTATTTTTGTATTTCAGAGTATTACCTCCAGATTCATTTGTTACTTCAAAATCTCAACTATCGTTGAGTTGGCGCCCTTCTTTTCTCTTCTTATTGTTCTTTTTCTATAATTTATTCCCAGTGACCTTCTTCAGTTGTACCACGTGTGATATTACCAGGTCTCATTTCTTTCTTGTCTCATTAGCTCATTATCTCTTGTTATTGTTGTTTATATCTTTAAAGCCACATCCAGTGCATTGAAGCTAGCCCGAACACTCACTTGAGATTTAGCGTCTCTTCAGCTATTTAAATTTGTTCCTTGAGCTTAGCCCTATTTTTAGTATTTTTTTCCATCACTTCTCTTTCAGTTCTTCTGAACTTTGTCAATTCACACATTTTATTTGTTTCAGTTGGACCGAGCGTTTTTCAAATCTTTAAAGGCTAATTTTTGCTCGGGATGTCAAAACTATATCAGAAATAACCCAACAAGAAAAATTACACGTTATCAGTTTGGTGAGTTGTTAGGAAATGCGTGGAAAATCTCAGCAACGGTGAAAAATGGAACCTCTGGATTTGTTGCCACAGTAATTGTACCGTTTGATCCTGATAAAATTCCAGAGCACGCTTTTTTTGTACAAAATGAGAGCTCCTCAGCTATAGTAGAAGAACAAAGTAATACAGCAATAGATCTAAATATTTTAGATCAACCAGGTCCTTCACTTGCAGGCATTAATCTAGTTGTTGATGAAGAAACTGCAGCTAGTACGTCTAATGTTGAAGACTCAAGTGTAACACCTGGAAAAGTATTGGACACGTTATCGCCTGTACCCAAAATTGATGCTGCAAAAAAGAATGTAAAGGGCCGAGCAAGAAGAGTGGCGGAAATTCTTAATTCTGCAGACAAAATTCAAGAAAAGAAGATAAAGAAACAAGAATCAAAAAAGAAGACAGTTTCAAAACAGCAAAACAAAAGGCGTCTATGTAAAAAGTATGAGTTAGATTCGTCTGATGATGATATGAATGCAGATGTGCCAGTTTTAGATGACGGCGAAGACGAAGACGAATTTAATGAAAATGAGTGCATTGGTTGTGGTGAAGATTACAGCAAAACATCCAGAAAAGATGACTGGGTTCAATGTTTGATTTGCAAACACTGGTGCCATGACAACTGTACAAAATTTGAAAAGTTTGTGATTCGTGTGGAAAAATTGCTAGTAAAAAGAAATAGGTTAACATCATAATTTTTTGTGTTTCAAATTAGCACATCTCTACCAATAGCAATGGCCCATCTGTACCTATGTGTTGGTATAGATGGGCCAATAAGAAGTATTTATGTTAATTTCTATAACTTTTATATTGCTTAAGTTACACGTTTTTTATTTTGCACAATAAATATATAAACTATAATAAGTATTATTTTCCAAAAATCGTATCATACACTGGTCAATTTTTCAAGTAATCTGTTTGAGAAAAAAAGTGGCCCGTCTCTCCCGGACTTACCCTATATTTTTCTCGCACAAACAATGTCATTACAAAATGATAACAGATTTGTGAAAATAAGTTTAAATCTCAAAACATTTCCTAATCACAATACATTTCAATTTGACGATTAAAAACTTTACATAAAGTAATTGTCCTAATTTAAATTGATAGTGTTAAATTCATTAAACGACCACTATTGGATATTGCTCTACTAAAAACTCGTATAATTTATAATTAGTTTTCGATCTACTGGCAATGTTTAAAGCAATAAATAGTTGGTTTAATTTTACTAGATATTGCCTTTTACCGTAACTGAAACTAGATTGTCTATCTTACGAAACCTCTAGAGACACTATTAACAAAATATATGTTACTATTAACAAGTGCACTACAGAGAAATTGCATATTTTCGCATATAAAATAACAATATTGGTACATACCAGCGCTGAATTTGAATTGGGAATCGTATGTAGGTGGCCTTGCTTAATGGTAGTGTTTTGATAATTTAGTTTTATTTTAATTTAGTTTTACTTTTTCAATTAACTACGACAAGAACATAAGCTTTTGCGCAATCTACTCGTACCTGAAGTTAGACATAACACAAAATGGATATTGTATTATCTAAAAATAGTATATTAGAATTACACAGGAAATTATTCAATTTATTTAATAATAAGGCAATTAACGATTTTTTTTTTCGACTGACGATCATAAATATTATGATAATGTCGCTTATCAACAATGAGATCAATATTTAAAAGAAAGTGTTCGTGACATATTTATGTCCCATTTATTGTGGACATGAAGTTTGCTATAAATTTAGGTAGAAAAAATGTATAATCAAGAATATACTATACTATACCTTGCGATATAGTCCAGTGGTCAGAGATGTGACCTCTAAAAATCACACGAACAATTGAATTTTGCTATGAATGTCAATTTTTGGGACCAAAAAATAGGCACAAAATTTTACCACTCCTATCACCCGACTTCTCCCTAAACCACGCCTCGTAGGGGGAAAATTGATTTACCAAGAATCTGTACGTCGTAGAAAAAATGTTTCAAATAAAAAAAGTAGCGATAATTATAAACAAAAATGTTTATTACCACTTGTATATAACGTATATTTTTTAAAACTTTTATAAAACTGACTTTATATGCGCAAAATACAAAAAATGTATATGAAAGCTGCATTCTTTTTCTTTAAAACCCAATTTAATTTTTGCCGATAACACTCCCATCCAAAGATATCAAATTTTTACCGTCGAGTTGATACAAATTTTATTTAAAATTGATTTCGCCTGCATAACTAACATTCAACTACATTTTTTATTTGAAACATTTTCTTACGATCTACACATTCTTGGTAAATCGATTGTTTCCAATTGTAAAGAGTGAAAAGATATCTATCGAAATTTACTAGAATGTCTGACGTTGAGATAGTATATCGTTTAAGAAGTTCGATAAAATGAAAAGAATTTTTGACGAAGGATGAATCATTTTTAGCAAGAGATTGTAGAGTTGTGGTCAATTACTTGGCCAGTGGCTGTGTAGGGCAGTTCTATGCACTGAAAATGGGACGTAGAGGAATATCGGGTTTGTGAATTTTGGGTAGGCCATATATTTAAGGTGTTCTGGAAGACTTTTCACGAGGAATTAGAGATTGTTATGTCAACAGAAAGAGAGGTTTTATTGATAATGACTTTTGTTGTTTTCTCTAGATAGGTTGTTGGTTTATTTGGAATTGGTCTGTGGTCTGGAGTACTTATGAGATTTAAAAGTTTATTAATGGAAGAAAAAGTGTTTAGGATGAAGGTGGCATTGTCTTTATGGGCGGGGAAAATGACTGGATTTGGGTTTGACTGAAGTTGTTTCAGGGCTTTTTTTGGTTGGCTAATGTTCGGAGTAAGAGGCTTTGAATTTCTAAGAACTCTAGCGATGTCTTGTATATTAAAGCATCTTCGAAAGGTAAACTGAAGATGGATTGTTTAGTTTGACAGATGGTTATCTTAATTGGAATGTGACTTAAGGTAACAGAGTAATTGAATCCTTTTGCTAAAGCTGTAGTGGCAATGGTCGAAACAGAGGTATCAGAAAAGTTATGAACAACTGTAGTGGATTTCAACGTTGTAGTTTTTGGAGTTTGTTCCTCAATTAGATACGCTAATTTGCGCTTCTGAGTTTCAGTCTCAGATTAGAAAGTGTTTAGTGCTGTATATGTGTTGGTACGGTAGAAACTGTCCGATAATATTGGGAGTACATTGAAAGAATGAATAGAGGATCAGATATTGAACATCTAATATTTGTGGCATCTAGTTTTCGTCTAATCAAATAAATAACTTTAAGGAGAAGCGCAAAACTAATCTTTCTCAGAATTTGGGAGATAGAAGAAAAAGAAGTATACAGCTTGAGATTTTGAAATTTGGGAATGACTTTATGGTCTCAGCAGGCTTTAAGGAACGTTAAATTAAATTGTATATAATTTAGTTGCTGGGAAAGCAGGGAAGTTCCTCCCCGTAGTAAGCGATTAAAATGTTCCGACAGATTTCCGCGATTAGTACAATTAAACCTAGAGTTAAGATTAATACTATAACAAGAATTAATTCTAAACCAGACTTATTTATCATTGCGCCGAGTTTTCGACATCCTCTTTGATGTCTTCCTTAGGGTTTCCGAGGTCTCAGTCTGCCGAGCCCCCAGATACTACTATACTGATCACTAACCAATGCATTTGACGAGATTAATATATATATATATATATATATATATATATATATATATATATCTACATATATTGTAATGAGAACAGAAATAAAATAAATTAACATAGAAATATATTTAACTCAGCGATGTGTATATACAACCAGATATACAATGTTAATTAATAAAATTTATTTAAATAGTAGTTAAAGACATAATTTATAAGTTATATACTAGATAATATTATTAAAAAATAATTATATGAGGGTTATTTTTAAGAATTTGGCATAAGAATTAAGTTTAAGAAGTTTTTTTTTTCATTTTATTTAATATTAGATATGTTTAAGTCAGCCATGTGCATATGCAACCAAACATACACTGTGTTTCTTTAACGTTTAGATGGAAAAGTGGGGTTATTTATTTTTGTAATGTTAATTTAGAATATAATTGTGAATGTAAAATAGTAAAAATATATTTAATATAAATGTTTAAGTTACATATAATAGTGTAATTCTGATCTGGAGAGCCTAAAGTCAAGTAAATTGTACATGTAGACCAGAGAAAATTCTAGAAATGTCAATAGGACTATTTGCATAATACATCATAGACAAAAAACCATTCCATTTACTCCAGAATGTTCAGATAGAAAAAATAGAATGATTCGAACATGATTTATTGCTAGATTATTCTGGAACCATGAAAAAGATATATAAACCATGTAATTTGGAGCAGCAGTTCAGTTATCAGTTAGAAGTTAGTTAGTTAGTTACAGATTATGATTAGTTACAGTTGATTAATCAGTTAGTAAAGTGAGTCAGTAAAGTTATAATTCAAGAATTTAGTTACAAGAGATTATTAATCAGTTAGTTTAGTTAGATCAGTCAGTAAAGTTAGAATTCAAGTTACAAGAAGATTATTAATTGAGTTAAGTGAGTTAGTTAGAAGAAATTAAATCAGTTACAAAATTATTATTGAGGAGTTAGTTATAAGAATTCAAGAAATCAAGAAATAAGAAGAATTTATGAGGTTATGAAGAGATTATCAGCTAGAAGAAGGCATTGATTAAGTTAAATGAATTAAGTTAAATACAGTGGGAGATTAATTATTACTAAAGTAATATAGTGACAGTATAAAGTTAATTCATTGAAGTAAGCATTCAATAATACAACCACAAGATCCAGTATATTTGAAAGTACATTATATAGAAATTACAAGGATTTAAATTTATATATTTATATGGTGAGTGGAGATAATTAAGAAGAAACATATTAAAATTGTTGGATAACCAAGGCTTAGTAAGAAGATATCGAGTGGTGATAATAACTTTAATTTTGGAAACACTTTAGGCGTTCAGTGATAGAAAGGTACCAAATTTTGTTAATAATTTAATAATTGTAAGAATTTCAAATTTTAGATAGATTGTTTTAAATTGATATTGCTTATTTTAGATAGATAGGTTTGTTCATAAAACAAACTAATTCTTTGAGAACCGCTATAAAAACCCTATACTTACATATATCATTCAAATTTACTTACTCATAGCTCATACAACAAGAACACATCATAACAATTTATATATATATATATATATATATTATATTTATATATATATATGTATATATATATGTGTATATATAATAATAATATATATATATATATATATATATATTTATATATAATGATAATCAACGCGGTTCAACCCAGAAGACTGGGTGCATATAGTATGAAATCCTAATCTATTTGTCAGCTCCACAGTTTTTATTAGATAGAGTTTTCATAAGGATAATTCCATTTTGGCATGGTTTTTTTCATTTGTAGAACGTGTTTTTTCCATGTGAGTTTCATATCAAAAATCATCCCTAAGAACCTTATGTCATCGTACTGATGAGATGTTTTTTCCTGAATATACTAATACCAGATCATCCGCATATAATCTGCCACGAACTAAGCTGGAGCTGATGGTATAATATTATTCATGGCAACTAAAAATTACGTTGCGTTTATTACAGACCCCGAAGGGGTTTAATGTAACTGTATATTATTGTAATGCGATTTATTGCAGTTGTACATGTGTTAATAACCTACGCTGTCAAGGCGCGTAAATATAAATCAATTAAAAATAATACACTAGATAAGCAAGTTTTTAGAAAATGTTAAAAAGTTGGATTGTATCAAAGTAGTAATAGTTTATTCACAGTACTGATTTTTGTGTGCCGTGCCAGTTTCCAAGATTTGGCTATCGTATTCACAAGCTGATGAAATGTTTCTCGGTCGGCAGATAGATAAAACAATTTCTCGACCGTTCGACCTGTCAATAGACTAATGTGTTACGCAGACAAGACAGTTGTTTTCTTTTGATCCAGCGCTTTTCTTTGATTTTGCCCTGAATGGTCAACTAGAGTAGGTAAGGGATATTTGGGTCCTCCCATTATATGACCGAAGTAATGGAAATTTCTCATTTTTGATATTCTCGCTCTTTGTGCATGGTCTCTAGCACACGTTCGTTAGATATGTATGCAGTCCGCGGGATTCTAAATATGCGACGGTAACACCACAACTTAAGATGTTTTATTTTGGTTGTCCAGGTTTCACATTCATAGAACAAAGCTGACCAAACGTAGCACTTCAACACTCTCAGACGTGTGGTCTATGACAGACTTCTACTGCACAATACAAAACGTCAGTTAATATAGCCTTTTCGTGCATTAAGTTCTATTCTGGTCGAAATTTCCTCATCAAATTTAACCCTGCAGTAATTCCAACTACCCAGATATCTAAAGTGTTCCACCCTTTCTAGCTTTATACATATATGAATACATGTAAATTGTTAATTACTATTTAACTGGAATAAGCGGTATAACACGATTTCCGAAGTGGAAGTTGAAACGTTAATAAACGTATTTTTATCTTTAATTGTGGCTTATTCCCAGTTAAATAGTAATTAATTTAAAATGCCACAAGAAAATAGCTTCAGAACAATATGTAAATTGTTTTTCAACTGAGTTTTATAATTATCTTTAATACAATTAATAATAATTCTTGTACTTTTTCTATTGGATATTAGCAGTCATCAAGCTTAGTTTTAGCTTATTTTCAGCCGATCTAGACATGTCAGTTGGAAAAGACAACCACTTACCAAATGTCATAGTTATAAAAGTCAGCTGGTTCAAAAAACCGTGATAAACTCCGTATACTTAACGCTCCAATTGGGTTGCATTATTTAATAATTTCTATGTAGACAAACAATTATCAGGAAAATTTCTCCCATTAAAAACACTTGAAATTTGCACGGATATATAACAAAAATTACGTGTTTACTTGCAAAATCGAAGTTGGTAACTTCGGTAAAAGGTGTAAGTCGTTAATATTTTTAAATTGTTACATATCACCGTGTATATTATATCACCATTACCGAAAAGGTTAGCACCAGAAAGGGATTTACAATACCGGCACAAATAAATTATTGTTGTAAACAAAACTTGGCTATTCATCAGAATGAATATCTTCACGGTGCAGTGGAAGTTACTACAAACAAACAGCTAAGCGGCAGTAGTATTTCACTTCCTGTAAAATAAATATGGCCGTGATTTAAACAATTTATGGAAAGAAAAATTTCTCCACAGTCACAGTTCACATCAACTTGGTCTATTTTTCCCCATTTTGACATGTTTGATTTTATTTTAGAGACCCCCCGTGCTTATTCTATTCATAGTTTTCTACGTTTTAAAATCTAGGGACTCGCCGGTCCATTGAACCTTGGGAAGAGAAAAATACTCAGGCGGTTCATCTTGCACTAGATTTTAGTCGCTTTCGTGATATTAGAGCTTTGTATAAGGCATGCCTCTCGTCCGCGATCTGTTTAATTTTCTCTATGTGCTCTGCAACGCCTCTGCGTGTTGAGGATTCTGCAAATCCCGCTACTTTATATAGATTTGAAAGTGGCATTGGTTTTATGCATCCCGTTATTATCCTGCATGTTTCATTTAGCGCAGTATCAACTTGTTTGGTGTGGGCAGATCTGCCTCAAACGGGGCACGCATATTTAGCAGTTGAGAAACACAGTGCCTGGGCCGTTGCTCTTAAAACGCCAGGCCGTGCGCCCCAGTTATTTCCCGTTAGCTTTCTGAGTATTCTGTTCCTAGTTCTTACTTTCCCTCTCGTTTTTTATGCAATGTTGTCTGTAGGCGAGGAATCGGTCCAGAGTTACTTCAAGATATATAGGTTGGTTTGTGTGTTCTTACGTATTACCATTTCACACAATTTGAAGTTTTCGCTTGGCTTCCTTTGCGCGAAGGTGGAAAGCGCAGACTTGGGTTTTAGAGGAATTGGGTCTAAAAGAATTCTGCAGGTAGTACGCTGTCATTGTTTTTAAGGCACTTTCGAGTTTCTTCTCCACTTCTTTAATGCTTTCCTTGAGCACATATTGCAATATCGTCAGCATAGAGGAAGTGCTTGGTTTCGGTCAGAATAGGTTGGTCGTTTGTGTATATGTTGAAGAGTATTGGTGCTAAAACACTTCCATGTGGGAGGCCGTTTTTTTGAACTCTCCACCTACTTACTTGACCCTCCAGCATAACGAAAAAACATCTATTTTGCTCTAAGGAATATACGACTTTTCCCAAATGGTGGTCACTGAGAGTGTTTTGTAATTGCGGAACAATGTTTTGTGTCCTTACTGTATCATAGGCTGCTGTCAGATCTACAAAAGCAGCTTCTATTAGAAGTTTTTCTTCAAAGCCCTCTTCAATGTGTTCTGTTAATGCTAGGACTGAACCGGTGCAAGATTTGCCGGGTCTGAATCCTCCTTGTTGTGGAATGAGGTACTTGTCGGCATTTTTTTCTATTCTGGCGAGTATGAGTCTCTCGTATAGTATAAAAAAGTGACACAATAGCGAAATAGTTCTGTAGCTACTAGGGGTTGGCTATCTATTTTTATTATTCATAGAGATAATACAATTCTACACAGTCAATAAAATCTGGATCTATTGAAGTTTGAATGTTAAATTTTTGCTATATATTAAAAGTTATAGATACAGATAGTCATCCAAAACAGGCAATACATTAATAAATATTATATTTACTAAATAACTAAATTATTTTTGCACTTCAACAGAATGGCCAGTTACCACACAAAAAAAACCTACCCAGTTTTATCGACGGGTTAGAGTTTTTTAAATGCAAATTTACGAAATTGATGAATTGAAAGTATAGGCATATTCATGAGTGGCCTGCCTGTTCTGTGAACCTTAACTCATTAAATTTTTTCTTTGGGGTTATGCTTGCAGGATTAAAGACAAATAATTATTGATTAAGATGAACTAACATGTGGAGTGGTATTGAAAAGAGAGATTCACGTATTTATTAATAGGCTGGCACATTATGGTAAAAGGTGGGTCATCTTAAGCCATGGTCGACATTCTGTCCTATCAGCAGTCACGCGGAGATCTCGTTTTCATGGTATATATGAAAGATATTCTAAAATTTTTAAAATAACTGCAATGCCTTAAAATATTCAATTATAATAAATAATTGATTTTAATTAGAAATCTACAACTTTGGTTGCGCTCAAGATCAACCTTGAAGCTTCAGCATTTTTAAAGTTAACATCATTGGCCTAATAATCGAACCAATTTGTCATAGGTAAATATGTTATAGATATAGTAAATACATGAGCAATCGGGATCAATGGACTCCCTAAGCTCTAACGTCACAAAGGGCAGGGTTTTTTAAAAACCTTTCCAAACATTTCTAATTTGTGTGTATTTGTCCCAAATAAATAAGGACTTCTGGTTATGAACATTCATTCTGTCCGATTGGTATTATTTGTTGTTTTGTCGAAGTTTTGTCACTGCAAACTGAAACTAAGTAAAAAGTCGATAGTGAGGTTAGTGAGTGAATTCAAAGTCTCCTGTACAAATTAAATAATTCTGAAAGCGATTTCACTAAAAAATATATGAATAATTTGAATGTCAGATTGGTATATGGTATGAGTATGTTAGGCAAAGGAACTGCAGCGGCCTGACCTCTATGTGGTGTAATGAATTTATCACCTTCTCCAACTGTGTATTCTAGTTATTCAAAGCCTATAGCATAGGCATGTCAAAGTGTTTGTGAAGCTTACGTGATAGCTTCAACTGAACAAGTAATGCGTACAAACGACAATCTCCGAATAAAGAGACCTTTGTGTAGCATTAGATGGTTCGTAGCAGAATCAAGACCACGTATCGCTCAATGTGATAGTCTCACTGATTTCTGTCGACACTGGAAAAGTCTCGATGTTTATCCCATGAGTAAATACTGCTTGTGCACGTCTAGGGATAAAAACATTCACAGTGAAGACAGCACAGCGAATTATATTGTTACGTTAAGTGTGGGTATGGAGATGAAATGCTCTTTGAAAAAATGTTTGAGTATTTGAGTTAAAATGCTAGGTTTTAGAACATTTAGGTTTAAAAGTTGGTCTCAACATGTTCAAAAATGTGAAATGTTTGGACTGCGAGCGCATTTGAAAGGCTGACATGGCAGCGGTTGAACAGTACAGAGATAATTTTAAACAAAAATGTTAATAAGCATTTTTTGTGTAGAATAAACCGTTCTCTTAGAAACAACGCTTGAAGAGACTATCCATTATCAAATGATATTTTATATTTTATATAGTGTACAGACCTAGAAGTACAGGTGTACGACGTAGATGCAAGGTGAAGAACATCAAGATCTGGGTAAGAAATAGAAGAGTAGAATGGAACGATCTACGTAGTAGATCTACGTAGTAAAGACGGCAAGAGACGATTCCCCAATAGGAAGATGATTCCACTTAAGAAATGTAAAAAGAAAAACTGAAATTATTATATACAAAATACAGCTAAGGCTTGTCCTGACATACAAGGCCGAAACATGGACTCTAATGGAAACGGATAAAATAATTTATTTCAAATTATAACAACTTTTAATAAACCAGATGTCATTGTTACTTAATACACAGCGACTTAATTGTTACTTAATACGAAACACATAATACGAAAGCTTGACAACATGACTGCTAAAAAGCTAAGGACAAGAACACCTATAGAAAGAAGAAGCAGAGGCCGATCGCGAATTAGGTGGTTAGATGATATAGAGATCAGAAGATGGCAACACATTGCCAGAAACCGAAGAGGATAGAGACTAATCTTAGAGCAGGCCAGAAGTCACAGAGGATTGTCGAGCCAAAGATAATAATGATAAAGTCAACCAAATGCTGTGCCGGCTAAGGATCTAGGCTATTAGTACTATCAATAATTATTACACATTGCATTCGTAGATGCGTTTAAATAAGAATCAAATGGTTTACAATACTAGCATAATAAAAAAAGTCACTTTTAAAAATGAATATAATTTATCAAAACAGTAAATGTAATTTCAAATATTACGTAATTAACTAGTATTTCATAAGGAGCAATATCTCTGAATTACTATTGAATCTTACTAATATCTTATCTATGTAAGACTAATTATAAACGTAAGTTTATATATTCGTATATTTGGCAATATACCATCCGATTAAGATCTGAAATATTAATCTAAATTGAAATCAAGTCAGTATTGTCGAAACAGGGATCGAGAGGGCAATATTATTTTTTTATTCCAATAGATTTCTTACTCTGTCAAATTATTTACATAACAACTTAATTTGTTTTCCAGGCGCTGTAAAATGTGTAATTTATATGGTTTAACAACGTTTTATTTGTAATAGTATATTACATAACGAGAGTTGTAAGTAGCTGATTACATGCGAGTAAAAAAGCTGCGCGCGAGCCGCGTAGCGACGAGAGCAGTAATTTTACAAGCATGAATTAACTTACAATTCAAGTTGTGTACTAAACTTTTTCTACGATTATTTTCATTTATAAAAATAAAAAGTATAACAAGTAACTTTTATTTATTTAACAAAATTCGATAACAATTTAAATTAAACAATTATTTATAATAATTAATTGTAAAATTTTGGCAATTATTTATAACTACAGTCCGTCCCAAACCCTTCTTTCAGTGCGTCATAGTTGTTCGAATTATCTCTAACGCATTAAGCTAGAAGTGACAGAAAAAAACGTAAGTCACTGATTATTATACATAGAACTTAGAAAATTAGGTATCGTTCACGGGTATTCGCATATTAAAACGAATTCTACTTACGAACGTATAATTGGTTGGAGTTTGAAACGAATAAAATGTGTGAATTGACAAAGTTCAGAAGAACTGAAAGAGAAGTGATGGAAAAAAAAAATACTAAAAATAGGGCTAAGCTCAGAGGAACAAATTTAAATGGCCAAAGAGACACTAAATCTCAAGTGAGTGTTCGGGCTAGCTTCAATGCACTGGATTGTGGCTTTAAAGATTTAAACAGATAGCAAGGATACTGAGCTAATGAGACAAGAAACGAAATGAGACCTGTAATATCAAACGTGATACAACTAAAGAAGGTCACTGGGAATAAATTATATAGAAAGAGAACAATAAGAAGAGAAAAAGAAGGGCGCCAACTCATGATAGTTGAGATTTTGAAGTAACAAATGAATCTGGAGGTAATACTCTGAAATACAAAAATACTAAATATTAATCTTGTTTTGCTATGTTATATACTGGTTAGTAGAACTGAAATAAAACTCAAATAGCAACAATAAATATATTTTTAAAACAAATGTATATAGGTATATGTGTATAAACAATTTACATATAATGCAAAGCCAAATAACAGTGGTAGTGGATGGTGTACAGATACAATAGGACCTAATAGCCCCTCAACAAATGAATAGTCACTACCACTGGCCCAATAAAATATGAAATATTAGTATACAACAAGAATAGTCCGTAGGGTAGCCAAAGTCTTAAAACAAAAAGGTAGTCATTTAAATTTAAATTAGTTCTACTAAAATGAGGTACTAATGACAATATTGTAAAGATATCAAACTTGATAAATCTCTATTACAATTATATTAAAATTATATATTACATCCAAAAAATGAGTTGTTCCATACTCATTATATAATATTTAAAAAACAAACCACATTAAATTTATGTCCCTCTTAATATCAAATTGTATTATATTAACAAAAATATTATATCCAAAAAAAAAAGTGAGTTTGGTCAGACTCTCTAAATCCTAGTTAAAACCTAATAACACATGAAGTGTCCCTTTTTCCTCCCGAATATTTTATAATTAAATTATCAAAAAAAAATTATCATAAAGGTATTCACCTTATCATATGCATATGATCAGTTAACAGTAAATATAAAGTAATACGTAATACAAAAGGTCAAATAGTTAAACGACTTATCTTTACAGCACTATAAGTCCATAGGAAAAAACTCCTCTTGGCACGGCTACATCAGTTTGTGGCTGTAAAGACGAATCCTGGTCACAAAAGCCACAACCAGTCACTGGCCTCTGGGTGACAGCAAAATCCACGGGTTTGCTAACTATGTATCTAAGGATTCTGTTACTAGTATCCTTGAGGGAATATTCTCAAGAGAATATCCTCAAGTAAAGTGAAAATAATATTTTCACGTGACGGAATCTAAAATGATTATTTAATTTAATAAATACAATTCAATAGGTGTAGCAGCATGGATTGACTGCACCAAAACAAAACATCAAAACAGGTTAAGTTAACATGTCAAAATTTATGAAGTTATTTCCGTAGCATGACAGCTTGCGCCATGAAAAGAACATGCGCAGAATATAGAAGGCTGTCCACATTTGTAGAACCTTTTTATATTCCACCAAAAAGTTAGGTAAAAAAAAACAAAAAAAACTTAATGGTAACGACATGGAATAAAACAGAATTTAAGTTTAACTATATAAAAAAAATGACCTTCTGTTCTTTGCAGTAGTAAATCAAGGAAATTTTTTATTTTAAATTATTTCGGAACTCAAAAATAAATCTCTAAAGAAATACTAAACACAATGATAAATTTGATTATATGATAAAGAGATAATACGTATGAAATGATTTACTTACATGGAGCTCGCAGCACGCCAACAAAAAAAAACTCTTCCTTTTTATGTGGAACTCATAAATGAATATTGATTTTATTATTTTACTTATTATTATTAAGATATGTATTTTATTTTTAAAAATATTTATTCTTTCCCATATTATTTTTCTGCTCCAATTCCGTCACTTTAAAGGTGAAAAATTTCACCGGTTTGACGTGGCTGCGATCGAGTTCTGACCAAAACTGATCGTTTTCGTACAAACTCGACCAATCTTACTTTTTAAGCGACTACACTACGCGTGTGGGGAAAAATGTCCATTTAAAAATCGATCGTAGGCGGGTAATAAAAATTTCTTGAGGGGTTTAAATTGGACTAGTCAGTAGCGTAAACGCTACATTCTCCCTCATCTCCAGCAAAAAAAAAAAGGAACTTTTTTTTTTTTTTTTTTTTTTTTGTGGCAGAACGATCTAACGCTGTGTCGACAATGAACGTTGATACGTTAAAATTGAACATTTTCCTCACCAGTCAACCAATTGCTCAGGAATTGGAACAAAATCAAGGACGAAATAAAAATATGGAACGAAGAATATAAGACAAAGTCATACATTTTTTTTTAATGCGATAATGTATGTTAATTTAGTATAAACCAAAGATAAAAAAAAATAATAATAAAAAGGTATACATTTTAAGTTTAATTCTATAACCTTACAGATCAAGTTAACTTTTAACACTACTTATCTACATTCTCAAGTATTAGTAAAAACAACCATCGTTAAAACTACATTATATATGTGTATTAACAACCCCTAACACAATATCTCCAAGAACCATTCATAACAACGAAATTCAAACAAAGTTCTATGAACTTTACCCAACGTTGACACTAGAGCGACCCGATTCTATTCGTCACCATAGAGTTCAATGAGGGCCTAATTACTCAGAACTAGTTGAAACTACAAACCTAAACATATATATGGTTCGGGATATCAACAACAAGGTAAAAGATAATTCAATACACCTACTTGATTTAGCAGCGGTAGGAAAACACACAATCGGTAAAGGCACAAGCCTAGATACTAGCAAGCCCACTATACTCATGGTATAGGGTATGCTAAAAAAAAGGTAAGTAAGATAAATGCAATCCCAACTCATAGTAAAGGATATGCACAAAAGGTAAAAGATAATTGCACGTCCAGATCTACTCATGGTAGAGGATATGCACAAAACTCACTTCTACCACTATACACTTGGTAGAAGGAAAGATAAAAGAGATCCTAACTGTAATACCTAAACTGTACTATTGACGTGTTCCAATTCTATACTCACGACAAGAACAGTAAAGGACAGATTTTTAGGACTCTATAATCAAGATAAAGATAAGGTATATATTCATAAGATATAGATAAGAAAGAAACTTATCCAGGTAAAGGTAAAGATAATTAACTTCAGGTAAAGGTACGAGATAAACTCAATTAAGGTTAAGATACAGATACGCTCAAGTTAAAGGTACGAGATAAACTCAGTCAAGGTACGAGATAAACTCAAGGTAAAGGTACGAAATAAACTCAGTCAAGGTACGAGATAAACTCAATTACAGGTATGAGATAAACTCCATAAAGGTAAAGATAAATTCAATTAAGATACAGATAAAGATAACTCCCATCTACCAATCCATATCACTAGTAGAGAGACAGGTAAACAAACAGTATACAATAAGATATGTTAAAACTCAAATACTTTCAAAGATAATAGCATAGGAGATGACCTCCAAGTTAAACAGACTTACTTACTGCTGAATATCAGAACGATCCAATTCTAAATGACACATTCTAATTTCAACCTAAGAGACACTCAAGGAACAACTAATATGTATTGATATATTTCTGAGCCAAGTGAGGGCACACATCCAGGGTGATCAATCCTGAACCCACGCTAAAACACCGACACAGTAAGTAAATATGAATGCATAAGCTTTATGGTCATGATCCACAAAACTATACAACACTCATAATGAAAATATTTGGAATGTTTTCCTAATTATCCCTGTAAACATCTATCTAACTCAGAACTCAAGATGGGGAAATTCCCATATATCCATCCTGTACTCCTATGATATGCAGTTGGACTTTTAAGAGAAAACAAACAACAAAATTAACAAGTCCATAAACTAAGATAATAACCAACATTAAGATAAGATAAAAAAAAAAATAGAAGGCAAAATAGCACAACATCTTTATTTTTTTTTTCAGGTAAACAAAATAGATAAACAGATCTTAAAAACCAAACTGGAACAGAAGTGATAAGGGACCAGTTAATCTTCATCTGAAGATGAAGAATCCGAATTATCTGACAAGTTATGTGGACCTACTGTCTTATCCTCCAGTAAGTCTTTGACATGAAACCTTCCTAGTTTCCTGCCAGTGGAAGTTTCCTTCAACTCATAAATTAAAGGAGAAATCACCTTAATAACTGTGCAAGGTATGTACTTTTGACATAACTTGGCCGATTGAAAGTTCACTTTATCAGATTTGACAAAGTTCCTCTTTAAAACAGAATCTCCAACTCTGAAAGATAAGGCTCGCTTTCTCAGGTCATACTGGCATTTATTTCTAGCATAAGATGCTTTCAACCGTTTGCGAACATCCACATAAATATCAGGAAGATGCTGAATATCTTCTAAACGGTGTAATTTATCTGATATAGTGGGAAAGTTATTGGCATTCTCTGAAATCTTACCAAAATAATCACCAGAAAGAGGGACATGACGACCAAACATCAAATAAGATGGAGGACATTTGGTTATTTCGTGAGAAGAAGTCCTGATCGCTTGTACTATAGAGTGGATATGAGTATCCCAAGCTCTCTGATCAGGAAAAGAATAAGATCGTAAAGCGGTCACGATTGATTTGTTCACTCTTTCGGTATGGTTGACTTGTGGATGATAGTTCGCATTGTACCAGATCTTTTGGACATTGTATTTAGCCATGAGATCGCGAAAAGCCTTAGCTGTGAACTGAGGTCCATTATCGCAAGACACGATCTGGGGAACACCATAAATTAAGAAAACCTCATTCTCGAGGTATTTAATAATAGAAGAAGTAGTTGCCTTCGACATGGTATGGACCAAAGGAAATTTAGTAAAATAATCAACAACTACTAAAGCATATTGGGAACCTTTATAGGACCTAGGGTACGGACCAATGAGATCTAAAGATATCAGTTGAAATGGAAAATCAATCCGTCGATAACTACCCATTAAACCTGGTTGGGGAAGATTTGTCGGTTTGCATGTAGCACAGATTTTGCATTTTGCGATATAGCTACGTACAGTTTGACGCATCTTCGGCCAGTAATAGAGTTCCGATATACGACGGAGAGTTTTGTAAAAACCAAAATGAGCTGCAGTAGGATGGTCATGAAAAGTGGCCAAAACCTCTGCTCTATTAGGAGTTGGAACGACTATCTTCCAATCCGACATTCCAGTAAGGGCATCCATGGAACTTAAGACATGTTTATACAAAACACCATGTTCAACTTTAAAATCAGGAAATTTACCTGGTACATTCTGTACATCATACAACATTTTTCGATACCAGTCATCTGGTTGTAAGGAAGATAAGTCTAACAAATTAATATCGAAAGTTCTAGAGAGTGCATCAGCGACTACTACACCTGAAGCTTTACGATGAACAATTTTATAATCGTATTGTGCCAATTTTAAAATCCACCTAGCCAAACGAGGAGATGGGTTCTTCATACTTTGTAACCACACCAAACTACTATGGTCAGTTATGACCGTGAACGAACGACCTTCAAGAAAATATCTAAAATGTTCAATACCCGTAATTATAGCTAACAACTCTTTTTCAGTTGTAGTATAATTTTTCTGGGCTTTATTTAATTTCTTGCTGGTGTAGGCTATAGGGTGTTCTTCTCCATCAACAATTTGATAGAGTACCCCACCAGATGCTGTGTTTGAGCAATCTGTCATCAGATAAAAAGGCTTAGTAAAATCTGGGGCTACCATAACAGGAGAATTTGTGAGAGCCTCCTTGATTTTAATGAAAGCTTCATTAGCCTCAGGAGTCCACACAATATTTTGTCCCTTTTTCCGATTTTGAAGTAAATCTGTGATAGGAGACAACAAGGTAGAATAAGACTTGACAAATTTTTTATAATAACCCACCATTCCTAACAATCGACGGACCTGAGTGGTATTTTTAGGCACAGGAAAATCACGAATAGCTGATACCTTATCGGGATCAGTACGAAGACCCTGAGAATCTACAACATATCCTAAAAACTTAATAGACTCACGACAAAAGCTACTTTTATCTAAGTTAATAGTCAAATTTGCGTCTTTTAAACGCTGAAACAACTGCTGCAATACAGAGATATGAGTTTCGAAATCGGGAGTAATGACAAGAATGTCATCAAGATAGTATTGGCAAAATGGATCTAAAGCAGGACCAATTACCAAATCCATTAACCGACACATAGTCTGTGGAGCAGACACAAGACCAAAAGGCATTGTAGTGAATTGGTACAATCCTTTTCCATTGACCGCAAAGGCAGTGAGCTTTTTACTCTCTTCGCTGAGAGGAATCTGTAAAAACGCCTTCTTCAAGTCAATAGATGAAATGAATTTAGCATTCTGTAACTTACTCAGGATGATATCTATACGAGGTATAGGATACGCATCTCTGTTCATAGTTATACTGTTAAGTTTACGTCCGTCAAAACAGACACGAAAAGTCCCATCTTTCTTTTTTGTCAGCCACAAAGGACTACAAAAAGAAGAAGTACTGGGCTCAATAATACCTAACTTAAGCATTTCATCTACCTCCTTTACTAGGCTTTCATGCCAGGCTTGAGGCAAAGGATATTGATATTGCCTGAAGGGCTTGGACGAACCCACATCAATGTGATGTTCGATGAGATGAGTTCTACCCAACTTATTTTTCGAAGATATAGAAGAGAATGATTTGATGACATTATTTAACTTTTCTAATTCATGAGCATTAAGTCGACTCATATCTTTAACCGCATTGACACAAGAGATATTAAATGAAGAAACAGATAAGGAAAATTCAGGAAAATTTAACTCACTATTAAAAGTTTTCAGAAAATCCATACCTAGGATGACTGAATTCTTAACTGACGGAATGACAAAGAATGTAACCATTCTTTTACAAAAACTAACACAAATCTCAGTAGTGAATTGACCTAAAATTGGTTGAACTTGACCATCAGCTGTAGTCACTTGCAAACTTTGATCTATTCCTATATTTACATTGGAATTCTGGAGAAATTCCATACCGAGAGAACCTAAAATAGAGATATTGGAACCTGTGTCCAGTAAAGCTAAACAAGAATGTCCTAAGATAGATATTTCAAGATATGGACGATTATCCTTGTTTTTTCGAACCAACAATGAGTTTATATCTAAATCAACAAACGAAGACAAGGGATTACAGGAAGAAACTACAGAAGAATTACGGTGCTCGTGCTCAACTAACGTTGTCCTCTCTTCGGTTGGTATTTGCCGTTCTGTGGTCTTTTGTCTTTCGGTGGAGGGTGAGATGTTTGGCTTGTGGAAGCTTGGGCATCCAGACTCGAGAAACTGGTTCCTTGGTTTTGAGGAGTTTGGACAGTGTTTGTATTCCCTGTATTTTGACGAGGAGTAGGAGCCAGGGCCAACCCACCCCTTCTGTCGTTTCCCGAACAGAATTGGCATTCAAATTTGCGGACACCTTGACGTCCACATCCATAACAAAACCGAATTCTAGGTTCAGAACATTCGTAGTAACCATGTCCTGACTGACGACAATTCCAACAGGTAAGCTTCGAATTAAAAGAAGAGACATTACCAGACCGAGAATAATTAGGCCTACCAGAATAGGATGAGTCATTATTTCTGAAATTCTGATGAATAGGAGCTCTAGACACGCTGTCAGAAGACCATGACAAAACTTCTTCCAGCTTCTTACATTTTTCAGTAAGATCAGCAATCGAGGGAATATCTGTAAGTGCCAGACTAGAATGGTACGATGGCAACAAGTTTTTCTTAATAATCCTGACAATATGAGGTTCAGAAAGAGGAGTCTCCAGACGTTTACACATACTAACAATCTCATTAATAAAAATTGTAACTTTCTCCTGTGGAGCTTGTTTACGAGACTTGATTTCGTCAAGGAGATTATCCTCATAGTTATATGGAAGAAAATCTGATCTGAGTTTGGCAACTAACTCTTGCCAAGAAGCAAAACTACCTCGGTTATTGAGGTACCAAGTAAAAGCTGAATCTTTAAATAAATCTGCAGCAGAAGAGTAACACTCTTCCTCACTGTTACCACGAGCTATACGCAGACATTCTACCTTCTCTAAGAAACTAACAACGTTCTCATTATCTTGACCTGAAAAATGCACACCCCATTTATGAATAGGAGCAGACTTAACAAAAGGAAACGAGTTGACTGGAACACTAGCATCATGAGGAGTTGACTGTGCCTGTGGAATCACTTTACCATCAAGTTCACCTTCCAGAATCAAAACCCTGAAATTAAGAGACCTCTTCACTTCCTCCTCTTCCTCTGTTGTAGCTTCTAACAGATGGATTCTAGCTGCAACATGACCTAACCGAGAAGTATAACGAGCATAGGCAGTATCACTAGAAGAACCAACAAAAGAATTAATTTTGACCACCAGATCTGCAAGAGTAACCTCTATTTCAGCAATCTCATCCTTAAAATTAAGATGGGAAGCTGACAGAACAGCGAAACTCCGATTGGATGAAGTTTGCTTCAATGCACCACGCAACACTACCCTTTTCCTTTCCACCGTTGTCAAAGATGGATCGTTTAAGTGACGGACTCTCAACTCATACTCTAATTCAGGAGCTAACAGATGCTCTACCTTGAACGCAGACATATTACACAACAGAAATATACAAGAGAATGAGTAAAAGTAGGTAAAGTTTAACTTACTCTCTGTCCTCAAATTAATATTCTGAAGGGATACCTATACCAGTAATGTTTAATTGTTTTGGTCCAGTTATGAAATCCAATGACATATACTGCTACAACACCCTAAGGAACCTAAAATTTCAAAACTGTTATTTCGAGGTAGTGACTCAACTTATTGGCTACTCCGGACTTGTAAAAATATGTGAAATAGTTAACTTTAGTTATTTAAATTTTTAATTAATTTATTATTAATCTAAATTGTTATTTAATCAATCAAAAACAAAGCAATTTATTCAGTCTACACAGTATATAGCAAAAACAAGTCAATTTAAGATATAGATATAAGGTAATGTCCAAAAAAAAATTGAAAAACAAAACTAAACGTTAAAATGAAAATCTAAAAGCACAACCAGTGAAAACCACAACAACCCAAGATCAAAACCAAAAATTAAAGGAGATATATATATATTTTTTTTAAGGCAGAAGTGGAAAAGAAGCCACACGTTGGGTCTAGCCAATTGAAACGAATAAAATGTGTGAATTGACAAAGTTCAGAAGAACTGAAAGAGAAGTGATGAAAAAAAAAAATACTAAAAATAGGGCTAAGCTCAGAGGAACAAATTTAAATGGCCAAAGAGACACTAAATCTCAAGTGAGTGTTCGGGCTAGCTTCAATGCACTGGATTGTGGCTTTAAAGATTTAAACAGATAGCAAGGATACTGAGCTAATGAGACAAGAAACGAAATGAGACCTGGTAATATCAAACGTGATACAACTAAAGAAGGTCACTGGGAATAAATTTATAGAAAGAGAACAATAAGAAGAGAAAAGAAGGGCGCCAACTCAACGATAGTTGAGATTTTGAAGTAACAAATGAATCTGGAGGTAATACTCTGAAATACAAAAATACTAAATATTAATCTTGTTTTGCTATGTTATATACTGGTTAGTAGAACTGAAATAAAACTCAAAATAGCAACAATAAATATATTTATAAACAAATGTATATAGGTATATGTGTATAAACAATTTACATATAATGCAAAGCCAAATAACAGTGGTAGTGGATGGTGTACAGATACAATAGGACCTAATAGCCCCTCAACAAATGAATAGTCACTACCACTGGCCAAATAAAATATGAAATATTAGTATACAACAAGAATAGTCCGTAGGGTAGCCAAAGTCTTAAAACAAAAAGGTAGTCATTTAAATTTAAATTAGTTCTACTAAAATGAGGTACTAATGACAATATTGTAAAGATATCAAACTTGATAAATCTCTATTACAATTATATTAAATATATATATTACATCCAAAAAATGAGTTGTTCCATACTCATTATATAATATTTAAAAACAAACCACATTAAATTTATGTCCCTCTTAATATCAAATTGTATTATATTAACAAAAATATTATATCCAAAAAAAAAGTGAGTTTGGTCAGACTCTCTAAATCCTAGTTAAAACCTAATAACACATGAAGTGTCCCTTTTCCTCCCGAATATTTTATAATTAAATTATCAAAAAAAAATTATCATAAAGGTATTCACCTTATCATATGCATATGATCAGTTAACAGTAAATATAAAGTAATACGTAATACAAAAGGTCAAATAGTTAAACGACTTATCTTTACAGCACTATAAGTCCATAGGAAAAACTCCTCTTGGCACGGCTACATCAGTTTGTGGCTGTAAAGACGAATCCTGGTCACAAAAGCCACAACCAGTCACTGGCCTCTGGGTGACAGCAAAATCCACGGGTTTGCTAACTATGTATCTAAGGATTCTGTTACTAGTATCCTTGAGGGAATATTCTCAAGAGAATATCCTCAAGTAAAGTGAAAATAATATTTTCACGTGACGGAATCTAAAATGATTATTTAATTTAATAAATACAATTCAATAGGTGTAGCAGCATGGATTGACTGCACCAAAACAAAACATCAAAAACAGGTTAAGTTAACATGTCAAAATTTATGAAGTTATTTCCGTAGCATGACAAGCTTGCGCCATGAAAAGAACATGCGCAGAATATAGAAGGCTGTCCACATTTGTAGAACCTTTTTATATTCCACCAAAAAGTTAGGTAAAAAAAAACAAAAAAACTTAATGGTAACGACATGGAATAAAACAAATTTAAGTTTAACTATATAAAAAAAATGACCTTCTGTTCTTTGCAAGTAAATCAAGGAAATTTTATATTTAAATTATTTCGGAACTCAAAAATAAATCTCTAAAGAAATACTAAACACAATGATAAATTTGATTATATGATAAAGAGATAATACGTATGAAATGATTTACTTACATGGAGCTCGCAGCACGCCAAAAAAAAAAAAACTCTTCCTTTTTATGTGGAACTCATAAATGAATATTGATTTTATTATTTTACTTATTATTATTAAGATATGTATTTTATTTATAAATTAATTTATTCTTTCCCATATTATTTTTTTCTGCTCCAATTCCGTCACTTTAAAGGTGAAAAATTTCACGGTTTGACGTGGCTGCGATCGAGTTCTGACCAAAACTGATCGTTTTCGTACAAACTCGACCAATCTTACTTTTTAAGCGACTACTACGCGTGTGGGGAAAAATGTCCATTTAAAAATCGATCGTAGGAGGGTAATAAAAATTTCTTGAGGGGTTTAAATTGGACTAGTCAGTAGCGTAAACGCTACAAGTTTAAAATACGCTAAATAGATATCCAATCAATTATGCATATAAATATAATTTGACACAGATGATCTTGATAATGACAGTGACAGTACTTTCACAATGTCAACTGATAAAATGATACTTGCCATTCCAGGTTAGTATTTTTAGACATTTTAACTACAGTGAAAATTAAATTTTGTATTTATTGTCATAAAAATACTTTAATATTCCGAGATAATACCGAGAATGAAAAAGACTAATATTAAAATTATTAAATTAGTTTCAATTAGAAAAAGAGGCTGAGACATCTTTATTATCAGTTCTGTCGTTCGCGAATCAGATTGTGAATTCCGGAATGATATTGAGGAAGTATCTTAAACTAATACCTTTATGGATATTTATATGTATTAAAACGGGTTTCTTTTTAGAACCACGACATTTACTTGAAATGTAGGATATAATTGATACAGCCACATATCTAGTGTAATCATTGATTTTCAAGAATCAGATTCTGAATGGGATTATAGATGTTTGAAATATAATATTCATTTTTGTTATTCATAAAAAAAGAAGGTAAACTTACATTTGGTATCTTGTTTTTTTAACTAAATCCATTAACACGAATTCATCTGGATATCGGAACTGGTAGATTAACTCAAAAATCAACTGATTCACTATTTAAACTATTTATATTGTTTTTTTTTTTAACTAAACTTTATAACCTTCTTTCATTTGCACACCAAATCTGGTAGAATAACTCAAAAATCAACTGCTTCACTATTTAAAATATTTACACTATTTAATGACAACTCTTCACAAAATTAAAACTATTGGCTGCCACACAAACTTATCATAAAATTACTTATCCAAATATGACTGATTTAAATCGATATTATTTTATCACAGGAATGTTTACTTTGATGCCTTGCAATTGTCAGTATTTTTTTTTACCTTGCAGTCAACTCTTAAAAGATTCTAGAGGAAGCGTTATTTTAAATAAACAAACCTTCCTTCCCTAGTGTTTGTAATAAATAATAATAAATCCATAAACAAATCTTAGCTAATTAAGCACTTTCCATGGATTGTATAAAATAGAACAGAATAGAATAGAATTATGACAAACTGCTATGCATTAAAAAAAATAACCTCTTCTCGTTTAGCCGATTACGATCCTGCAACTGTCAGATTTAACTAAAATGTCATGCAATAATTCTCGACATTCTTAAAATCCTATATGACGTCAAAATTAGTGACGCACTGGAAAAAGGGTTTGGGACAGACTGTATACCCTTATCCGAGTTGGCAATTGTTCAATAATACGTGGTGAATGTGATGAGATGACGTAAACTGTACGGTTCTTTTTGAACATTGGTATTTTTAGTGTATGTAAAGGTCTGTAAATTATTGTCAGTTGAATTTTAAATTC
>OU898282.1:86460122-86482121 GCA_918026665.1 Diabrotica balteata | reverse complement strand
AAATATAGTATAAAAATGTGTTCGAAGAAGTAATTTAAGAGGTTATGAGAGAACCAGAAAAACCAGCAGAAATAGTTTCAACAATACTATTTTTAAATATCAAATATAAATAAAAAAATCTAGAAAATATCTATATAAATAGAAAATAAAAAAATATAGTACAAACATGAAAAAAACGAAGTTATATTTTTTGTAAACTAAATAATAACGCTGTCAAATATGGATGGTCTATATACAGAAGAACAGAAAAAACTGTTTTATTTTTAATTTAATAGAATTATACTAGAGAAGCGTTATCTTCTTTAAATTATAACTAAAATTGAATTACTTAAATCTAAGCCCTCGTCTAGACCCCGAATCCTAAAGAGTCTTAAGCTTGACGTGCTCAATGAGGAAGACTTGAAAGCTTAAATCTACTGATAAATGAACAAAAAGGTTTTGAAAAAATAAATTAGGCATAGATAATATACTAGATATAAAAAGCGTTTAGAAACCTCTAGCAATTCGACTTTATATAGCAGATATTTTATAGCAGTATGTTTCGATTTAAAGAAAGCATTTAAGACGTGAGGATAAAAAACTACACTTGATGACATATACGCTTAATATAATTAAAATAAAAAAAAATTGACCACTTATCATTAAGTAGTTTATTTGGTAGTTTATGTCAAGGGCAAATACTCCTCTCTATTGTCTCGATCCTTTCAAAATTGTCTAAAACATCTAGAAGAATAGTCTTCCGACACAAGATTAAATTTCCCGTATCTACAACAATGGGAATGGTTACAGCAATAAACATGCTTATTCAGAGCTCAAACTCAGATCAGTTTAGATGAAAAGCACTTTTCAAACAACACGTTGATCAACTCATCGCATCTTAATCTCTACATCGCAATAAAAGATTAAATATATTTATTAATAACATTATCCACCAGAGGTTGAAGCTCTGATTATGATACTCTAATTAGTCTATATAAAGTAATAGTTAGATCTAAAATAGAGTATGGCTCAATTGAGTACACATCTACGTCCAACACAACATTGAAACCGTTAGTACCACAAGGTAGCACTAAGACTGGTCATGGGAGCATTTTGAACAACACTGGTAAAAAGTTCATACAGTGAAACAAGACTGTATAAACTGTTAGTACTGGACAACCATCGTGGCATGTTACTTACTAAATTTATTTAACATTAGCATGAAACTTCAATCGCGTCCTATTTTGGATAATATGTTAAATAATAAACAAACGTTTCAAAACCTAATTCACAAAAACGTTTTATAAATAAATTTGGACCATAGTCCACCTTGGAAAACTGATACCCCCAAATAAATTATAATCCCACTGCACTCAGTAAGCCTTCAAAAAATCCGGTTGTTTTTCAAAATAACCGCAATTCAATAATAGATGAACATGAAAAAAATTGTATACAGCATATATACAGATTTATCCAAATGTAATACCATATATAACGCCCAACAATAAATTTTAATTTAAAATTCTTAAATAATTAAATAATTCAGCATTTTCTCTGGAGAACTTTATGCAAGACTTAAAGCTCTTGAACATGTCAACAAAAATAAAATATTATTAAATATTTAAATATATTATATAAAATTATATATCTTAATCTACGTGTCTCCTAAAAGTTTTCTATAGAAAATTATAAAATCGGAACTAAAACAGGCTCAAGAAAATTCCAGACATATTACCTTCGTGTGGATCACGTCTCATATTGATATTAATGAAAACGAAGCAGCAGACGAGTGCGCTGTCACAAAGTATCTAAACATATGTTCTGTTTATCGTTAAAGCTTCTCATCTAGCCCGGCGCTTTTGATAAGGTTCCATAGCCTTAGAGTGGTCTTATGTACCATGTACTTGTATATAGCCTGACTTTTCGTCTATAAGTTCTAGATTAAATATAGTTCACATTGAAGAAGTATAAATATTTTTTTAGTTGCTACTTTAGTTTAATGTTCAATTCTTTTTACTACAATAATTACATTATTTTCATGTTTTCTATATTATCAAATAAATAAATATAAGACATAAACAACAGGTCGGAAAAGATTACAAAGTATATTTTTATTTAAAGTTATACCAGATTCGATTTAATTACATATCACGCGAATGCTATTCACAAGATTGCGGAAACATGATCACTATAATAGTGAACTACGTTAATTGCGATTTACTAATAATTAACGATCTCTGAGAACACTTTTGTAACAATAGCCTGAAGTCGATTATCTCAAACGCCTCTCGACCTTGCCTTTTACCTTTACCAGTGGCGTCGTATCGTGACGTTAAATGATGTATATATTCTTTCGGGTCAGATAGCCAAGCGAGCTGGGCGGCCGGTTTCTCATTCGCTTCACTGCGAGTGATTCAGTGGATGTGAGTTCGATCCCCAGCTCGGTGTACAGAAAACAAAAAGGCTAACGCAGCAGTTTAAAATTCTAGATGAATCTGCGGCTTAGACTAGAATATGCTGATGTCTGATCGGCCTATGGTGGTGCAGTATGGCAAGAGATAAGGGCTCGCGTCTCAGTGGTACTCCTCCATAGATCGCGTCTCGGTGGTACTCCTCCATAGATACCTACCGGAAGGGCGTACCGCCTAAATACCAGTGTATATATATATATATATATATATATTATATATATATATATATATATATATGTATATATATATATATATATATATATCTATATCTATATATATATATATATATATATATATATATATATATATATATATATAATAATGAGAACAGAAATACAATAAATTAACATAGAAATATATACAACCAGATATACAATGTTAATTAATATATTTATTTAAATAGTGGTTGAGACATAATTTGCAAGTTATATACTAGATAATATTATTAAAAAATAATTATATGAGGGTATTTTTAAGAATTTAGCATAAGAATTAAGTTTAAGAAGTTTTTTTTATTTTATTTAATATTAGATATGTTTGAGTCAGCCATGTGCATATGCAACCAAACATACACTGTAGTGTCAAAGTCAAAAAGTTATTTATTTTGGAATGTTAATTTAGAATATAATTGTGGATGTAGAATAGTAAGAATATATTTCATATAAATGTTTAAGTTACATATTTATAATAGTGTAGTTCTGATCTGGAGAGCCTAAAGTCAAGTAAATTGTAAATAAAAAGTTCTAGAAATATCAATGGGACTATTTGCATAATACATCACAAACAAAAAACCATTCCAGAATGTTCAGATAGAAAAAATAGAATGATTCGAACATTATTTATTGCTAGATTATTCTGGAAACAATGAAAAAGATATAAAAAGCCATGTAATTTGGAGGAGGAGTTCAGTTATCAGTCAGTTAGAGTCAGTTATCAGTTATCAGTTATTTAGTTAGTTACAGATTATGATTAGTTACAGTAAAGTGATTCAGTAAAGTTATAATTCAAGAATTTATTTACAAGAAGATTATTAAGTTAATTATTATTATTATTATTAAGTCTGTTACATGTGATTATTAATTACAAAGAAGAATTAAGAATAATTTATGACGTTATGAAAAGATTATTAGCTAGAAGAAGGCATTGATTAAGTTAAATGAATTATTAATTTATTAAATACAGTTGGAGATTAATTATTACTACAGTAATATAGTGACAGTTTGAAGTTAATTCATTGAAATAAGCATTCAATAATACAACCACAAGATCCAGTATATTTCAAAGTACATTATATGGAAATTACAAGGATTTAAATTTATATATTTATATGGTGAGTGGAGATAATTAAGAAGAAACATATTAAAATAGTTGGATAACCAAGGCTGGGGAAGAAAATATCAAGTGGTGATAATAACTTTAATTTTGGAAAAACTTTAGGCGTTCAGTGAAAGAAGGTACCAAATTTTGTTAATAATTTAATAATTGTAAGAATTTCAAATTTTAGATAGATTGTTTTAAATTGATATTGCTTATATTAGATAGATAGGTTTGTTTCATAATAGTTATAATAAAGATAATTTAAAAAAGTACTTACAAACTAATTCTTTGAGAACCGCGATAAAAACCCTATACTTACATATATCATTCAAATTTACTCATAGCTCATACAACAACAACACATCATAATAATATATATATATATATATATATATATATATATATACACCCATTGTCTTCCTTCTGTAATTTTTTGTTTAATGTTAATATTCCCAATTTTTTCAATTCCCCTTAGGTCTTTCTGCGTTTTCAGGTTATCTGCATTATTCTTTGTATTAGTGAAGGTACTGCTTTGGTTTTGTATCAGTTTCTTTGTTAAATAGTTGTTTAAATATGGAATGCATCTGTAAATAAGTATTTTTGACTATTCGCCTGCATGCTGATGGTGTAGCCGACTTTGAGTAGATGGGATTAATTTGAAAAAGGATCACTACAGAAGGAACGCAAATATTTTGTTGCATTAATGTTAGCAGGTAACAACTAATAGTCTAATATTAGTCACACACGATGCTACATCAACCTCAGGAACAAAAAAAAAAGAACGATCAGCAACTCTCAAAAAATACGAGAGACCTCCGAACGAATCATTTATTTTACTTTTTGTAAAAATGTCCATGAGGTGAGTGTTATAATGTTCCTATAAGCTATGTTTTACCGGTCTAGTAACGTAGATATGGTACTAACAGTTTCTTCTTTCACTTATTTATATAAGGAGAAAAAGAGATCTTCCCTTCCAAAGAGGAATTTTTATAAGAACTTGTTGTTGTTCTTTGCTTAAAAAGAAGATTACTGTATATATTACTAAGATTTTCAATGTCTTCTGCCAATGAGAAGCGTCCACTATAGAATTGTGTTAACAGTACTCAAAACTAGCTGTTCCCCGTCAACTTACGAAGATTTAGCTTGTCAAAGTCGCACCTGTCGAACTAGAGACAAGTAGGAAGATATTCACACCACTAGATAGACTCGTTGTGAATATGGCGCAAAAACTCTATTAATCTATAAAATACGTTTGACATGGTCTAGTAGAAATAGTTGCAACAACTCAAAGAAAGTGTAATCGAACTACTGTAAGCTAATAAAACTATTTACTTTGGTATACAAATGATCAAAGCCGTTCGCTTATATCGGAGAATGGGCGTGGTTCTTCAAAAATCATATAGGAGCTGTGTATTATCTTTAAAATTAAAATATAATGGGCGCCATTCCTTATATTTATTCTCGTAAGGAAACAAGTCAATAAAATTGCAAAGAAAAATTTAAAACAAAATTATCCTTGTATTACCTTTGTAATGAACAAAAAGTTATTAAAACGTTAAAAAGTTACATCATCACAGAACGAAATTAAAAATTTATGTTTACAGTATTCAATTACCATAAGAAGTGTTATTACGAAACTAAAATTAAAATCGTATTGTAAGAAAACAAACATTTAATATTATGGTATTAAATTATAAATGAGAAATAATATATGAAAATAAAATTATACTTTATCCCAAATTTCCTAATTTGGGCTCGGACGTCGAGGCGAATTAATGAACATCTATCGGATCTGTTAGGAACTACAGTAGGGTTCTTGAGGTAATTTAAATGCAGTCGGCGGATAGATGGCATGAGTAATTTTATTTTGAATTTTTACTCGAGATTATAATAACTTTTTTAAAAATTTTGAAACGGTTACACTACAATAGATTTAAGTTAACATAATTAATTGATTTACTGACAAAGAATTCCTGCACTTTAAAAAATATTGTGAAATTACTAAGCGTTTAGTAGAGACACTAGATTTTCTACAAAAAAAAAACACTAACAACCCTATATTTTATTTGTTTTTTTTTGCCTAGCAAAAAAACTAGGTGTATGAAAAGCAATAACGTAAACATATAAATTATAACTTTACACAAGAAACTATTATGAGCTCACTTGTTTTATTGATTATTATTTATCAGAATTATTCCTTTTTAAGTACCTGAATTGTGCATATATATGTGTTTCAAGTGATTTTTAGTAATATTTTCTTCTATATTTTGGATATAATTTAAACTTATTCAGTTGAAACGACTAGTTTACGGATTTGTTCAGTTGAATTTATTTCTGGCCAAACTTTGACTATTACTGAATTTTAACAAAAGTACTTCTACTACAATCATCAAGATCAAGTTGTAGTTTGTTTTTTAGAAATGTAGGTTGTAATTGTTATTATTTTTTTTTAAGTCAAGCAATTACTCCACTCTAATAATAAACTTACTAAATAATGTTCAAATTCTTCACGGCTGTTATAATGGATATTGTTATATGTATATATTTATAGCTTATATTGGGAAACGTAGGTATTATCAGTAAGACAGGAGTATAAAACACAAAATATGAAATAAGCCGCGATGCTGGAAGAACAATTCCCTTTAATCCACTCATCAGTTCCGCTATTGTCCTTTTCTCCGATCTCTGTCGCCATCTCCCTCAATCGTCACTTGTTTTGACGGGTGCGTGACCCAGGCGACTGCGACTCAACCTCTCGTGAGCGTACCCCCACTTCCCTACGGGCTGTTCTCGACGTCCCCGCGGCGCTAATAATTATGCGATACGTCCGCTGATTAACGGTTCAAAGACCTCTTGCTTGGTTGGTGTGTGCAATCGCGTAATAGAGAGCGGCCGACCGCCAAAGAAAGGTCGCGGAAGACCACTAATCTTGGTTTTCTGTGATTGAAGGTGGCAGCTTTGGTCGCCGATGATGATGGTTTCGTATTATGCAAACTAATTACGTTAGCAGAATTCTTTGTTTAACTCACGGAGCACTTATTCGTGCGTTTAATAATGTCATATTGAGTAGTAATTTTAAAATTAAAACGCGAATATAATGTTGTAATTAGAGTAAGATTTTACATAATGATCTTCATGGAATTTTAAAGGATCATACAGATCAATACTTTAAAAAACAATAAAGACTGGGACTATACTAGAGAAACAAGTCAAAAAAAAACATTTTTTTTCTTATACTGTAGAAAATAAAGAGACATTTTCAAAAAACTAAATCCAAGACGTATTAGAAGCTCTATGATTAACTTTATTTACAAAAATAAAATATAACAGAATATAAAGCAAAGATGGCAAAATATTTAAAAATCTATACAAAAGATGTGCATAAAAACGATATAAAAATACACTAAAAGGCAATACTTTAATATCTTAATACACGAAGACTTTAAAGAGATCTACCATAGATAATATCTGTCTTCGCAGAGTAAATCCTAAGCTAATCCGAAGAAAGAACGTTTGCACATAAAAAATTTGTGCGTTCGCGGAGAAAGGAAATTTCCTTTGAATATCTCCGGATTAAAAAATCTGCATTTGCGGAGCAGGCTTAAAATTTCTGACCATTTTCATAACACGATTTAAAAGTTCTATAGAGCGTTCCACGTTAAGAAAATAACATTGCGGAGATAGGGCCATGCATTTCTTATGGACGATAGAAGCGCGGCGATGCCACGACAAACACAACAACGATTCAGGTTTGTATAATTTGTATTTTTGTTTCCACAGACATGAATTAAATTCATGGTTTTTAACGTAATTGACCACAATTGCCTATTCGTAACAAGAGATGAAAAGTAGGGAAAATGATTTTAATTAATTAAATACTATTTACAAAAAATAATTTTATTTAGTCTTATTTTAATTATAGTAACGACAGTTTATTTGTTTTTCGGTGAGAATACCATATGCCATGAATCATAGAAATCAGTAGAAAATATTGCTTAGTTAAATCATGCATTTTGCCGGCTATTACAGATTTAAAAGCAAATAAAGGGACCGCTTGGAATGCATATATCGGTGTGCGTATGTCAGCGATTTTATGTCGTTCTCTGACTACATAATAATGATAAGGCTTTGTGGTTCTTTTAAAGTTATTCTGAATTTAAAGTTAAATGTTAATTGAAAATGGAAATTCAAAAATTAAGCCAAGGGAAAATGTTGGACATCCGTGCAAAAGAGAGTGCCTGAGATCTCCATAGGCGTAATATTATTTTCTTAACTTGAAAAAACCTATAGACTTTTTGTGCGGGTTTGCTTAAACTAAGTGTGTTGTTAACTTGACTTGGTTAGTAGACATTGATGTGTGGCTAGATTCAACTACTTTTTAGATATTTGTTTCACTAATGAGACTCTGATAGGACCGAAAACGTTCTAAAATTTTAAGTCCTTTTGGATAATTATTGACAATTGTATAATAAATATATACCATTTTACAACAGAAATTTGTACTTTACTAAAGTAAAATACCTGTACTGATGTACTGAAATATAATTGACGTTAAAGTTAAAATATGTATTTTATATTAATTCTTTTGGTAGGAACGCTTATCCTTTTGTCAGTTCAAATTCAAAAATACTACAAGCTCTTCGTAGATTACTAAACTTGTAGCATTTCGTTTTATCTCGTATATACTAAAACACATTCAAAACAAAGTGGTACAACTGGAGGAGAAATATACGTATTTGTTTCACGAAACAAGAATTAGCAGGGATAACCAAACATGCGAAATCCAAAGACAAATTACTTTATCGTGGGTAGCCTTTGGAAAACTGCGAGACACATTTAGGGCCAACATACCAATTAGCCTCAAAAGAAAAGTATTTGACCAATGCGTATTACGATGACTCACGATGGACAAGTAAAATTACATATTGGAGGCTAAGAGCAGACAAACGTAGTAGAGGAAGACCACCTACTCGTTGGGCTGACATCAAATTTATCACGAAAAATTGGCGGCAACAAAGAGCACACAATCGCAACGAATGGAGAGTTTAAGGGAGCTCTATGTTCAGTAGTGGACGCGATAAATGAAGGCTGGATGACCATAATAATGATAATATTAAGACACTCAAAAATATTCTCAATATTTTTGTGTCGCTTAGATTGATAATAGAAACACTTTTAGTCTGTTTATAATAACACAAATTGCTTTCGTTTGATGATTTTGATTCAGCCTAATATTGCGCGTCAAATAAATATGAACATTTTTCACTTAGGTTGGTAGGTAAATGATGAGAGAATGATATCACTCTACGATGGACCGTGACAGCAGTCAGTTTCATTGTTTAGTCCGGATTTTCTTAAAATTTGTTTTTGTTTTCTCGTTATTCGTTTTCGTTTTCGGAAATCCGAGTGAGCAGTCAAGACGAGAAGCAGATTAGGTTCGGAACAGAAAAGATCTCGGCATGTAGTTTTTCAAAACAAACCTGCAATTTTCTCGTTTAATTCCATGAGTCAAGAGGTGAATTTAAACTCAAAATGCTATTTGGCAATCTTTGTTTAGTGAGTTAGTTAATCACCTATTAGTTGGATGCTGTAGTTCATGAGGAGAGTTTTGAATAATAGAGTTTTCAACGTTGTAACATAGTTTTAATTAGTTTTTAACGTCCACATAGTTTTAACTGAGAATTAAGAATACATTTTGTTATTATCCAGAATAATCTGAAGTCCAATCCAATGTTTGACCTCCCCAAGATTTTTTTATTTTGTGTCTCCATGGGTTACATCAGATCATTTGCAATTTGTGTGGGACAGTGTGTTTCATTTGTATTCAATTCCAAGGTAATATACTTTATTAATCACTTAAAAGGAAATACACAGCCAGTGAAACGAGGTATTTTTTGTTAAAGCTCTTTAACTATAATAAACATTTATCATTTGTTTTTATGGCAAAATAAAAAAATTTAAAAATAAATAAAATTATAATTTTTATGAATTATCTAATTGTCATAGTTTAGTCTTCTTTTAAAAAAAAATTAACCTTGATAATTAATTAATAAATCAGAAAAGTTTGATATTTCATTTCGACATATGACAGTGTTATCCTTTTCTGTCATTAACGTCCGGTTACACCAACGTGATCTAAGTAAAATCTTACCTAAGTTTTGCTTAGTCAAAAAAATTTCTTAGTTGCGTTCCACCATACAAGTTTTTACTTAACATAACCAAGAAAACACCTAAGTTCTCAGAAATACCAAATTTGCAAAATTGTCAGAAATTCTTAAATTGTTGACTCGGTAAGTTGACTAAATGTGAGGTTTAGTGATAAATTTGGATAATTTTATTTATAATAACTGCTTATATTAAATAAAAATAGATATGTAATAATTCTCTTTAAACCCTTAAAATTTTTTTTGGAAAGAAACTCGTTTCTTTCTAACCAGCAAGAGGATTTTTTCAGCGATGTCCAATTTAAATAGTTTAGGAATCTTCTTGTGTTTGTTGCCTAGGAAATCTCTGTAAGTATTTTTTTTATCTTCTTTTTGTGTAGTTTCCCCAGTCCCTTAAGTAAAGAAACCTTATTCATGACCTTACTCAGTAGTCCAACCAAAACACGAGTAGCCGTTCACAAACTTTTCAGTTTATTTGCTTTTCCTATCTCCAGCCCAATAAATATTTAGTCCCCCCTTTCAACCCCCTACAAGCAATTATATATTGTTACAAGTAACACGCAATGTGATAGGCAAATAAAAATTTCTACAAACTGAATATATTTATTTTGGTGTATCATTTTATGGTTGCATAAGATCTAAGTTTTTGCTCCTATGTAGTTATTCAATTCACTCTTATATCCTGTTCGTTCCGCTTGTCCGTTTCTGTAAGTGTTTGGCTTTTTAAATATACTATTTCTTTTTCTATTTACTATGGCTTCTTCCTCTTCTTCCTTCTTGTGTGTAGCCACTTACGTAACCGCTCGGCTATGTTAGACATGTGTGTGCCACATACCACGTACGGGGCCGCTTGTACTTGCCGCATAGGAATAAATCAGTTAGTTGATTGCTGGCATTAACAGTAGGAATGTGCTTTTTATTTTGGCGAGGCAAAGAAGTATTTTAACGATAATTGTGCATTGTTGACTTTCGTTTACGAACTTTATATTTTTTTGTAAGGACAGTTATAACTTTAGCTCTCGTCGCCGAGTCTACGCCGAACGCCTACCTGCTAAACCAGACCCTCCTCTGTCATCCAGCGATCCGGAAGCGGAATGGCCGCTGTAAGGCCGGCATCACTTCCGAAGCACTACCTTTATTCATTCATTTTCCATTCATACACATCCACACTCCTAGTTCGGCATCATTCCCAGAAGGTCATTTCCTCCTTCCCCACAGTCAAACTCACGCATTCTAACTAAAAAAGTGTGACCCACTGTTCTAACTTCACCTTTCAGCATCATTCACTCTACCTTTGCCGTTGGTTCAACTGTCTTTCTTCCTCTTCCTTTTTCTTGATCACTGCACGGATATAACTGTGTATGTTAATCCAACTTAATTTATTTTCAATCATCCTCTCAATCATTTCTCTCACTGTAACAAAATTCACACCTGTCTCTCTCTCCATTCTGTTCCTTTCCACTATCCATCTGCTGCAATCTAACATCGTATGTGTCACAGTGTCCGAGTATCCACAATATAGGCATTCGTCTGTATCAGCCTTTCCGATCCTATAAAGGTAGGCCCTAAAACACCCGTGTCCTGTGAGCACCTGCGTCAGGAAATAATCCAGTCGCCTGTGGCCACAGTCCACCCAAGTTCTTATGTTCGGGATAGAAAATGAGGCTGGTCCTACATAACCCAAAAAGCCAATGGAACAAAATCGGGCTCTTAAGATTGATGAACTGGAAGATCTAGTCAATCGTTCGCTAAGCGAAGATGAACTTTTTTGGTCTAGTGGGTCAGAATATGAATTATCTGGCTCTGACTAAAGTTCTGAAGAAGTGAAAGAGGAACAACAGTCAGATAAGGGTGATTTAGTAAGGCAGGCCAACTTTGCTCTACAAAAGTCATCCACTCGCACGGCGTAACCGAATTGGACAGAAAATTCACAAGTTCCAAATTACTTGAAAATATTGAATTTCACAAGAAAACAAAAGTTGTTAGTTTTCCTTAGGATTTTTTCCTTATTATTTGATGTTGAGTTTTTAAAATATATAGTTGAAAAGACGATTAGAAATGCGGTTGCTGTTTTATCCAAGAGTAGTGGAGACAAGTTGCGTATTACTTCCAGGAAAGAATTAACAATTGATGAATTTAGAGTGTTTCTTGGTCTTCTGTTCCACATGGGAATATTTCAGTTATCCAGAATATAATACTATTGAAAAACAGATTATTTAATTTACATATTTTTGGTGAACACATGAGTAGAAATAAGTACATATTTATTAATTTTGACCTCACCTTTAACTTTAATGTCCTCACTTTTACTCCAAAGAAGATGCGACTTATGAATCCAACAAAGATGTTCTAAGAAAAATTAGACGGGTACTAAAGTACTTTAATTGCAAAAAGTGAACTTTCTTTAGATGGGAGCATGATGCTGTGGCGAAGTCAATTGGCTTTTCGACAATGTATTAAAAACAAGACATAAGTACAGAATAAATCTGTATATGTTGACCAAGTCAAACGGAACGGTGCTCAGATTTCGCATTTATACAGGGGCAAATAATGCAAAGCTAAGCGGTACGGAACACGCTTCAAAAGTCGTCATGACTTTGATGGAGGGCTATTAGATAATGGCCATGCTCTGTATATGGACAATTACTACAGCAGCTGTGGGCTTTCTGCTGTTCTTCTCAATAGAAAAACTGATAGCAATGGGACGTTAAGGGTCAACTTAAAATAAAATCCTCAAGAAGTTTCGAAGAAGAAGTAAAATGTGTCTTTATTCAATGATGGCATACATGTGGGTAAATGGAAGGACCAGCGCGAGGTAATGTATATAAGTTCGCAATATGAAGACCAATTTCGAGTATTTATTAACAAAAGAGGACAAAAAGTTTTAAAACCTATGGCTATTATGGAATATAACAAGTGTATGTCCGGAATTAATCACCAAGATCAACTTTTATCGTACTACTCTTGCGAAAGGAAAACCATCAGATGGTACAAGAAACTCTTTCTTCATACAGCCCAAATTCTTACGTTGAATGCCTTAAAACTATAGAATGCATAATCTGGCGAGTATAAAATTCTTTTGTACGATTTTAAGCTATTTATAATAAATGGACTGTTACCAATAAAACCATCACTTGGAATTGCTCCTAAACGTACACAACCAAGCCACGCTCTCAACAAGATAACTGCAACATACCAAGACAAAAGCAAGTACAATAAAGTTAAAGCAAAAAAGGTGTCGCCATTCCACCAAAAACGGAAAAGGACGAAAACGCACAATGTTCTAATGCAACGAATGTGATGAAAAACCGGGGCTGTGTCCAGAATGTTTCAACAAATATCATAGTTTGTAATATATGTCTTCTTGTTATGAAATTGAACTGTTAAACTAACATGATTTTTTTGGACTAAAGGTTTTGCAATTTTGAAAAAAAAATGTATTCAATTTTTTTTATTTTTTAAGTTATTTTTAATACTATGCTCCTATTTTGTATTCTAAATGCCATTTTGTGTTCTTATTTTTATATTTTAGTAATAAAATTTTTTTATTTGTATAAGATCCCGATACGGGATTGCCGTCTTCTGACAATCATATTTTGATAAAATTTGTGGTAAGTGTCCGGCTACTTAAGTGGTCGATTTTTTTCCTCCTCTGAAGGCTGTTGTTCCTACAAATGATACACTTACCATCTTCTTCTTCTTCTTCTTCAGCCTGTGTTCGTCCACTGCTGGACATAGGCCTCTTCCATTTGCTTCCATCGATTTCTACTTTTGGCAATTCTCATCCACTGCTTGCCCGCGACTTGTTTGATATCGTCTGTCCACCTCTTCTGCGGTCTGCCTACTCCTCGCCTGTTCTCTCTTGGTCTCCAGTTTGTTAATCTTTGTGTCCATTTTTCGGGATTATCTCGGGCAACGTGTCCGACCCATTGCCACTTGAGCCTTGCAATACGTTCTGAGACATCAGTCATTTTTGTTCTTTCACGAATGACGTTATTTCGAATCCTGTCTCTCAAACTAATCCCTAGCATGGCCCTCTCCATTGCTCTTTGGGTTGTACTGAGCTGCTCTAAGGTTTTCTTTGTGAAGGCCATGGTCTCCAGTCCATATGTAGTTACAGGCAAGATACATTTGTCATAAACTCTACGTTTTAGACACATTGGTATATCTTTATTCTTCAAAATAAAGCTTAATTTGCCGAAAGCTCCCCAAGACAGTTGTATGCGTCTTTTTATTTCGGCTATTTGATTTTCTTTGCCGATTTTAATGGTATGTCCAAGATATATATATATATAATATATATATATATATATATATTATATATATATATATATATATATATATAGTGGTCTACATTTTCAAGACTGACGTTGTCAATAACAAGATTAGTTTGTAAATTACTCATTATTTTTGTTTTCTGAAGGTTCATTTTGAGACCTATTTTATTTGACTGCTGGTTTAATTCCTTCAACATTTGCTCCAGTTCCTTGATATCTGTACTAAATAATACTATGTCATCCGCAAACCTCAAATGACTCAAACGTACACCATCAATGTTTAGACCTTTTTCCTCCCAGTCAAGCTGTTTGAATACATTTTCCAATGCTAGGGTAAAAAGCTTTGGTGAAATAGTATCACCTTGTCTAATACCTTTATCAAGGCGCATTTTTTCAGTTTTTTCGTCTTCATTGATTTTGATGTGGAATGTGGCCTGTTCATAAATGTTTTTAATGAGTGTAGTGTACCGTGAGTCTATTCGAGCATCCTTCAGGCTGACAAAAAGGACCAAGTCTCAATACTATCGACTATTGTACTTACCATACAAAGTTTTATCTGTATATAATATGCCCCTTAAATAAAGTAAAAATGTATACTGGCCTCTGACAACCGACACCTACTTTTTTCGCGACAGCGAATGGGTTAAAGCCTATTTATTCTTCAATATTAGCCTCCTAAATTATTTAAATTATCGCACCATTTTTTTCTTGGTCTGTCAATACTTCTTTTCTTCTTCAATTGAACAATTCGTCTGAGTTTTTAATTTAAATAAAATAAAAATATTTCTTCCCACTTCTTCTTCTTAACGTCCCTATCAAGTCCCTTGACGTTGGCGATTAACATGGCGAAACTGTCTCTGTCTCGAGCTATTTTAAAGAGATTTCTTCCCACTAAAACCGTATTTTCAAAACAATCAATGATATGTATCACAAAAGTAATAAAAACTAATTTTCTGTAAAATACCTGCCATATCCTCTAAATTCCTTAGCCCAACAGAGCTTTCTTTTTTTTCGTCTCAATAAATTTGGATGAATCTTTATCAGTAAATCGATGAGTAATTTTACAGAGTCGTCTTGGTCATTTATTGTCATGTTTAAATAAACGTTCAAATATTTTATAGCCAAATTTATAAACATGAATCTTCTAATAAATGTGTTATTATTACATCGAGTTAGAATCTATGGAGAAGCTATGAGCATATTAACGTATGTATTAAAAATGGCGTAGGTAGGCGTGGCTAATGATAATACCAATATAGTGGTGGGTTCAGGGCCAGACTCAATAATATTAAAACTACTATACAAATATGACTAGTTATTCAGAAGATTTAATCATAATCTAAAAAAGTGCAATACATTTTAAATAAACTATGATTTATTTATTCCACGGTAAACTCTAAAAACACGATATATTATACATTTTTTTTTTTTTTTTTTTTTATTAACCCCACATTTATTACAATCTATCTGTACAATCTAAACCTAAATATTTAGGTAGATAATAGACAATAAGTAATAGGACTGACAATAATTTGGAATGACATGTAGGGAGGCATCCAGTGATGCACCCCTTTTTTTTAAAAACTTAGCCTACAACACTGACTATTTCTGACATAGACTTGTACACATTAATTTAGAACCTATTGTTCACTTAACTCTAACGGAACTTTTCGTTTTAGCCTACGAACAGTACGCGGTTTATTCACTAAACTTTTTGCTAACACGTTTGGGTGCACTTTAAGTTTCTCTTTATGTTTTTTCGCGCACTTTTTGATATCATCTTTGACATATGATAGTCCGGCATCCCGATGAATGGCTTCATTGGTTATGAACCATGGAACTCCTAGTATTGATCTCAATGTTTTGGACTGGAATCTTTGTATTATTTCAATGTTGGAATGTGCGGCGGTTCCCCATAATTCTATCCCATAAGTCCACACTGGTTTTAGGATGGATTTGTAGATTAATATTTTATTTTCGGTTGATAGTTTTGATTTTTTGCCCAACAGCCAATATATGGTTCTTAACTTATGACCCAGTTGTTTTCGCTTAGTAAATATATGCTTCCTCCAGTTTAATCTTCTGTCCAAGTACATACCTAGATATTTGACTTCATCCCCTTGTGGAATTCCTGTACCGTTTAAGTAAACAGCCGGACATGTTTCCCTACGCGTGGTAAATGTTAGGTGTAGCGATTTGTTTTCATTAATTTTGACTCTCCATTTTGTCATCCATTGTTGGATTTGATTTAGATTATTTTGTAAGATTTCTGAGGCTATTTTGGGATTTTTGTTCGACGATATTATTGCCGTATCATCCGCAAATGTAGCTGTAGTTATGTGTGTTTCTGTCGGTAGGTCAGCAGTAAATATAAGGTATAATATAGGTCCTAGTACACTTCCTTGGGGCACCCCAGCGAGAATTTGTTGTATGTTTGTGTATTCATTCTCATACTTTACCTGGAAGTTTCTGTTGGTGATATAGGACTTTAAGAGTATATAGTAATTTGTAGGTAAATTTTGTTTTAGTTTACATAACAAGCCTTTATGCCAGACTTTATCAAATGCCTGACTTACGTCCAGAAATACCGCCGAGCAGTACCTATTATTTTCAAAGTCCTCGTTGATTCTTTCTACAATTCTGTGTACCTGTTGTATCGTTGAATGCTGTTTTATAAACCCAAATTGGTGTGGTGGTATTAGTTTTTTGTTTTCTAGTATAGGCATTAGCTTAGTAAGTGTCAGCTTTTCAAAAACTTTGGATACCACTGGAAGAAGACTAATAGGACGGTAGGACTGTACACTTTCTGGTTCTTTTCCTGGTTTTAGTATCATTGTTATTTGTGCTAGTTTCCATTGTGATGGGAAGTGGCCTAATCTCATTATAGAGTTGAATAACTGTGTCAGAAATTGGAAGCCTTTCTCTGGGAGTTGCTGAAGAGTTTTTCCCGTAATCAGGTCGTATCCTGGAGCCTTTTTTGGATCGATGTTGTGTTGTATAATATTTTTTACCTCATTTTTTGTGAATCTTTTTTCGGGAAGTTCTAGTTGATAAGGTTTTGTGAGTATCGAAATAATTTCTTCTTCAGTTTGTAGTGAGTAATTTCCCTCATTTGGTGTAAAGACTTTTTTAAGGTGTGTCGCAAATGTTTCGGCTTTTTCTAGTGGACTTCTCGCCCATTGTCCTGTTTGTGTTCTTACTGGTGGGACTGTATAGTTCTGCCTTCGTAGAGTCCTTGTAGCCTTCCATAACGAGTAGTCAGTGGCTTGAGTTGCATCTAGTTTTTGTAGGTATTCTTGAAAACTTGCATTTTTTTCTGCCATTATCAATTTTTTTAGGTCTTTTTGTGCTTTATTCAGGTTTGTTTTACTTTGAGGTGATCTTGTTAATTGCCATTGTTTTCTGAGTCTTCTTTTCTCAATTATTTTTCCATGTATTGTATTGGAACAGTTTTTGTTCATATGTCGATGTGTAGGTAATGGTGTGGAGTTCCATGCTGCTTCCTGTAAAACTGTGTTAAAATGTTCTACTGCGTGTTCGATTTGTTTATCTGTCTTTAGTGGGATGTCTAAATTGATTTGATTGTCTACTTGATATCGAAAATAACTCCAATTTGTTTTGTTGTTGTGTAGTATACAGCTCCTTTCTATTTTTGTTATGTTTTTGCTTACAGTTATGATAACAGGTGAATGGTCAGAGGATAAATCGTAACAGGACTTTGGTTTAAAGTATTTTTCATTTATTCCTCTCACTATAGCAAAGTCGAGAAGATCTGGAATTTTTGCAGGGTCTGTAGGCCAGTATGTTGGTTCCCTTGTGGTTACTATGTTTAGATTATCCATGTGTATTTCTTTTTGTAGTTCCCGGCCTTTGGTATTAATAAGTCTAGAGCCCCACATTAAATGCTTTGAATTGTAGTCTCCGCCACAAATAAACCTAGGTCCAAGTGTATCAAAAAAGGTTTTAAATTCTGGTTGTTTAATTGAATGTTTTGGTGGACAATATACAGCTGAAAAAGTTATAGGTCCTGTCCAGTCTTCTACAACTACATTTGTGGCCTGAATATGTGCTTTTTGATAGTGAGTTGTCTGGTAATGTTTGATGTTGTTTCTTATAATGATTGCTGTCCCACCATGTGCAGTTCCATCTGGATGTGTTGTGTGATATACTTTGTAGTTGTGAAATTTTATGAAACTTTTTTTCGTGAAGTGTGTTTCTGAAATCAGTATTATGTCTAATTGATGATTAACTATAAATGCATACAACTCGTGTTTGTGTTGTGTCAAGCCATTAGCATTCCATATGGTAAATTTTAGTGTATTAGCCATTAGTTCATTTTTGAGACAAGTGTTGTTAGTAAGTTTAGCATGGTGCTCATTTGTTCCATAAGCCCTTTCATCATATTCTTTAACTCCTGCATGTCATTTGCCTGAGTGACCATTGTAGTATCTTGTTGGTTGGTATTTATCATTTGAGCATATGTAGGTCTTTGTGTTGTACTTATATTTGTTGTAGCTACTGGTAGCTGTTGGTTTTGTAGTTGATTCTGTGACTCTTTCTTTCTTAAGGTTGGAAATCTTGCTTCTTGCAGTTGTTTATGTACACTGCATCCTCTATAATTCGCTGGATGGTTTTTACCGCAAAGTACACACTTTACAAGATCAGATCTAATTTTCTTAGGGCAGTCAGCTGTTTTGTGATTTAGAGCACATTTTACACACCTGTATTGATGATAGCAGAAATTTTTTGTGTGACCATATCTTTGACATCTGGTACATTGTACTAATTCTCTTTTTAGTCTTGGGGCTTCGACATCAATTTTTGCGTTGAGTAAATATTCTATCTGATAAATTTCTTTATTATTTTCTTGCATTTTCAAGTCCACAAAAAATAGCGGTAGGGGTTTTTTTGTAGTTCTTTGAAGTATATTCGTTATTTGTAGAACGATATGTCCTTGGCTCTCTAGTTCTTTTTTGATTTCGTTTATATCCACTGTGGGATGATGCTAATAACACATATGTTATTAGCATTCTTATTCATAGAGAGAGACTGATATCACGATTATTAAAGAGTTTCTTCATTTTTATGTAAATGGACCTAGCAAATTTCAATACGTCTTTTGATCTCGATATTTTGATCACTTTTCGCGTTTATCATAGCTCCCAGGTATTTGTAATTACATTTGCACTTAAATGGGTGTTATTTATAGTAATGTCTAGTACGTATACTACAAACATATAATAACGTTTACTAAAAACTGTAAGCTTTATAGCATTATTTCCAATATATTTAGAATTATTAAAACATCGCTTCGTTAATACCTCCCTTAAAGAGTATCTTATAAAATATGTACAGAATTTTAGAATTTGTTATCGGAAAATTCCGAAACATTTAAAAAGCTTAATGATAAAAACAAACTGTATTACAATCTACTCCAAACCTATATTTAGACAATTATTTGAAGTAGGGTATAATTTTTAGAAAAAAAATTTTACGATAAATTTAAATACTGCAAATATGTTCTTAAATATTTTAGGATTGCATTTTAAACCATAAAGAAAGAATTATCATAATCTGGACATTTTACTTGCATATTTATGTGGTTTTACTGGCTTACTATTTTGTATCCAGTGGTAATTCCATTGATACGGAGATTATAGTGTATTTAATCCTTAATCGTCAATATTGATGTCGGATGGATGTGGTTGATTAAATTATTGTTTAACTGTCTGGATTTCAAAGTTCAAACAAAGTAATGAAGAAATCACATGAATACAACTTACTTTATATGGCTATAATAGATTTCGGAATAGCATTCGATACGATAGGGAAGTCGGCATTAATAAATGTGCTTACGGTAAACCTAGTAGACTATTGATATATAAGTAGTTCATTAAAGACATGTCATTTGCCTATTTACTGACACTCAACCGATTGAAAGAAAAATATGTATTAGTCAAGCAGACCCGCTATCGCTGCAACTCTTTACTAACCAATTGTAACCAACCAATAATAGAGGAATAAATATCAACTGACTCTGTATGACAAACTTGATATTTGCATGATGCATATTTGCATATATTGCTGTCAAAAAATTTGAACGAACTGAAGGAAATGATAAGGAACAAAATCATTACAAATAAGTAGAGGCGTGAGACAGGGTGATACAATATCACCGAAACTTTTCAATCAGGCTCTTGAAGATACTGTTAAACATATTATACATAAAGATAAATTAATACAGTCAAATACTATTAATTTTATTCTCTGAAATACGGGCCATTACTTTGTTTACATATTTGTATACTAAGCTGTGGAACGATATTCCTGAAGATTTTTTATTACCATTGCTTCTGCTACAGCAACTACGTTGAGAACAAGAAACCATTATTATGACACATACACTATCACAATATATTATTACAGTTTCTATAAAAGTATTATAAAACTAAAAATATTCGAAAAACAACAAATGTAAACAAACATATATGATCTGTCAAAAGTGTCAAAACAATCCTTAACAATATGGCCGAAGTGAGGTCGTTTTGGGCACGTGATGCCCTCTCCATAGACTCTAACTCGATGTATTATTCAAACAAAATTGGCACTATTTTATTTGGTTTTAAGTAATCTAATGGTCATCTGACCATTGATAATTTATATCTTTAAAACCATATATTATTTAAATAGATAAATGTGATCAAAAACATTTAATAAATCTAAATAATTAAAAACTTTAACTTTAGTTAACAGTATATGTTTTTTTACATTTTATTTGCAGTCAAACTCTACCTTTGAAGTGGTTGACAAATTCACATACTTAGGCTCCCTGATCACCAAGAGAACGCCATAACGGAAGAAATCAAGCGAAGGATAGTAATGGCAAACAGATGCTATTTTGGACTGAGTAGACATATGAGAAGTAGAAACTTAAGCCAGAAAACAAAAATAACTATATACAAAACCCTTATACAGCCAGTGTTGACATATGGATCGGAGACATGGACCATCTCCAAGGCAGACGAAGACCTTTTGCTTATATTTGAACGAAGGATCCTGAGAGGAATATTTGGTGGCATCTGTGAAAATGGTGTTTGGAGGAGGAGATACAACTACGAGGTATACCACAGATATAAACAAATATTTGGTGGTAAAGACATAGTATCTCTTATAAGAATAGGAAGATTAAGATGGGCAGGACATCTAGCAAGATCACAGCAGAACTACCCTCCTAGAAGAATCTTTATGTCACAACCCGTGGGAAGCAGAAAAAGAGGTAGGCCAAAACTTAGATGGAAGGATGGTGTAGATGAGGATGGTAGAAAGATAGGCGCAGCAAACTGGCAACGGTTGGCAATGGATAGGACTGCCTGGCGTAATAGACTTGGGAAGGTCGAGGCTCTTTCATAGGGCTGTAGCACCATTGATGATGATGATGATTTGCAGTCAAAACAAATTTACATATAATATAATATATAAGTTCGTTCAATAAGACTTTCATGGTTCAATTTTATGTCTGTTCTTTTGCCACTCGCTCCACTATTTTAATCAAATAAAGTTTTTTATTAAATCTTGCCCAAGTACTTTTGCTCCTAGAACATCTTGGGGGCATCCCGTCAAATTTAGACTATCCAACAATATATATATATATATATATATATATATATATATATATATATATATATATATATAGCATGTCGTTGGTAATTGTCGTTCTCCATAATTGAAGCGATGCCATGCAAAGTGTAACAATGAGAGATCGAAAAAGAATAGAATGGATCAGACATAAAA